>SJYC01098263.1:0-10878 GCA_006408675.1 Madoqua kirkii
CACAGGCATGGCTTAGTTTCATTGAGTTAGACAAGGCTGTAGTCCTAGTGTGATTAGACTGACTAGTTTTCTGTGAGTATGGTTTCAATGTGTCTGCTCTCTGATGCCCTCTTGCAACACCTACCATCTTACTTGGGTTTTTCTTACCTTGGGCATGGAGTATCTGCAAAGTGCAGCCACTGCTCCTTACCCTGGACGAAGGGTATCTTGGATGAAAGGTATCTCGTCACCGCCGCCCTTCCTGATCTTCGACATTGGATAGCTCCTCTAGGCCCTCCTGTGCTAGCACAGCCACCGTTCCTTGGATGTGGGCTGCTCTTCCCGGCTGCTGCCCCTGGCCATGGGCGCTGGATTGCTCTTCCAGGCCGCCACCACTATTTAAATTCTAGTCCCCCAATTCTAGATTTTATATCCTTTGATTCTGAGGATTAAAGTCTTCAGGAGCCTTGCTGGAGGTCTAATCCTGTGCAAACTCTTAGTGTTGCAAAGGGGTCCATTGATTGTGGCCTAATGTGACTTTGAGGCTGAGGGCAGTCATCAGGAAGGAGAAGGAGAATTTAGTGGTTAGGCAAGAGATGATGTAGTGTTAGGGAAAGAGCAGATTAGGCATCAAAGAACTGTGAGACCTCACTTATGTGCACATATTATTCCTTCATTACAGCTTACAGCTTCTCACCAGAAATGTAAGAAAGAAATAGCTAGCAAGTTGAAGGGCTCTCCTGCTCCTGCCTTGTATGATTTTGGCCCTTTCTCATCCTGTCAGGCATGCTCTGCTGAATACACTGTTTTGTGCAGTGGTTGTTTGCCTACTCACCATGTGGGTACTCTCCTCCCTATGCCTTTCTGTGACTCTAGATTTTGAAGACAACTCATGTCATCTTCCCATTTAGATGCTACTTTGTTAAGCACTCTTGTTTGCTAGATAGAAATTCCAGAATAATGAAACTAGTTTGGATTAGGGTTCTTTTTGCATCAGAATAACCATAATGAGTCCCTTGGGACTAACTAAGGGTTACAGAAGAGCTATCTGGTACTGAGAACCCAAAGGCAATGGGAAAATCCTTCCCAGGAAACAGAGAGGTTTGAGAAATAACAAGATTAGAAGCCACCTGGAAACAGACCATAATGATGAATAAGTCATTAAATTTTATTTTTATCCTATCTTGCTCCAGAAAGGACAACAGATTAAATGAAGGCAGATTTAAATTCAGTATTTGCGTCGTCTGTAACTAAGAACTGTAACCTATTGAACAATGAAACTAACTTCCTTTCAAGGAAGGGAGCCTTCAGCTGGAGAGTGGCAAGTTTTAAAGCTGGAGAAGAATCTTGTTTCTGATGAGAGAAAGAACTTAATAACCTTCACATTTTTTTTCAGCTCTGACATGATTATTCTATCCAGGAAGGTGGTAACACTTGGTGAGAAATAATATTGTGGATTAGCCAATGTATCAGGTACCAGACACTAAGCACTACCTGCTCACAATGACCCTGAAAAGGCCTTAATAATTTCATCTTGCAGATAAGAAAATTGTGTCTCAGAAAGGGAAACTAGGTGTTTTTCACATGCTTGAAAGAGGTGCAGTAGGGTCTAACTTTCTATCTGGTGAAGGAGCTTTAAGAAGTCAGAAATCAGCTGGTTCTTGCTGCTTGGACTGCACCAGTTTGGGTTCATGAGCTCCTGCATAGGGGAAACAATGGAAAGGCAGGTTGTTGACTGCTTTGCACATAGACAGGGAGAGGGGGAGAAGCAAATGACTCTACTCCTTGACCAAGAGGAGGAAGGAGGATGCCTGTGAGGAGAGCTTGTCTGGGAGTTCCTGCCACCTGGCGTTTCCACCTCCTAGAAGCCAGATAGATATCCCCATGCCAGCCTGTCAGTAGAGAAACTGGCAAGAAGAGAACTCACTCAGAGGCTGTTGGGCACAAGAGCCTGCCCACAGAGTATTCTGTGAAAGGGAGGACCCTAGGAGCAGGGAGTAGTGGCCAGTCCCAGTGGTCAGCAGGGAAAGGAAAGGAAGAGAGGGCTGAAATGTGCATCTTATGCACTGTGTTATACTCAGTACTTTAAAAATATTTCTTCTTTTAATTCTTCTCAACAGTCCTATTAAGAAGGTATTATTTTCTTCATTTTTCTAAATGAAGAACTAAGGCTTGTAGTGAAATTGTTTTTTATTATTCAGTGTGCATTGGATATTAAGCCAATCTTGTCTCACTCTGAATTCCACATTTTTCTATCTAATTATGGTTTTCTAAATTCTGTTCACTGGTGTCCCTTCTTGGATTTTCACTATAACTGCATAGACCTATACTTTTATCTGACATTTTTCTATAAATCAACTCCCTTCCTTCTTAAATTTTAGTTAGATTAATGCATTTTAAAAGGGAGATGCATAATGCCAACATAAATGGAAAGCAATTTCACTCGCCCTAAATAGATGGTAATAACAAAAAGGACTAAATGAAAACAAAATAGTGTTATTAAATTCCTACTGTAAAGTCTTAGGTCTAGAAGGCTCTGTGCCTAAGGCATACTTTTCTTTGTAAAAGTGAAGATTAGTGAAGTGTTGGAGTCTAAAGGTGCAGAGCACCAAAGTGATGCTTTCCTCATTGGTATCACTGAATGGATTGAAAGAGAATTGAAATTCTTGTCATGTGTTTCAAGGCTATTTAATGCCCTTTCTCTAACCCACCACATACCATTTACTGGGCCATCAGTATCCCATATCTGTACTTTGGCAAGTTCATCATGATCGTGGCAATCTTATAAGGTCCTGTCCTAAAATCAAGCAAGTGCTCACTTTAAATATCATTTTCCCAAATGAAATGACACAAGTTACTAGATAAGAGACAGAGAAGGATGCAGAAAATATCTACATCCTCCGAAGCAGTTTTCCTACCTTGAGTTAGTTATCAGGAAGACCATGACAATTTTCTACTAAGGAAAATGAAGAGATTTCTGGTTTCAGATATAAGTAATTCTCAATTTCTTATCTTGGAATTCAAGATCTTTAAAAATCTGTTAGGCCCCACCACTAGCATTGTACTCAACCCAAAGTAAGTCAAAATGAACCTCTCATCATGTCTCTTATATGTCTTCAAAATGTCCCGCCACTATACTATTGCTAATCTGTTCTTCGCTCAGTTCTCATAGTGTATCTACATGGGAATTGTAGGAGTGGGGGCAGGTAGAGAGAGACAGCCTGGAAAGATAAGAGTAAGAGAAGGTCATTTTTTAACTTGGTTGCTTGCTTTTTTGTTATTGTTGTTCAATTGTTGGATAGAATCCTTAGTATTAATAAATTCATCCCAAATTATTCTGTTATTTCACCTAAATCTGATGAAAAAGAAAAAGTTGTGCTAAATGGAATCAGAAGTGCTCATTGGGAGGGAAAAAAAATAGCTTCCACTTTCAGGAACAGTAAATGGACAAGGCTGAAGACCAATTATCAGTGATTAAAAACATATTTATTTATTTTTGGCTATGCTGGGTTTTCATTGCTGCATGTGGGCTTTTTTTAGTGGCAGCACGTGGGGGCTACTCTCTAGTTGTGGTCACTGGCTTCTCATTGTGGCGGCTTTTCTAGTTGCAGAGTATGGGCCCTAGGGGAACATGGGCTCAGTGCTTGCAGCTCATGGGCTCTAGAGTATGGGCTCACTAGTTGTGGTGCACGGCTTAGTTGCCCAGCGGCATGTGGAATCTTCCCAGACCAGGGATGAACTCACATTCCCTGCATTGACAGGTGGATTCTTTATATATATATATTTTGGCTTCATGGTCTTTGTTGTTGCACATGAGCTTTCTCTAGTTGTGGCAAGCAGGGGCTATTCTCCGGTTTTGCTGCATGAGTTTTGCATGACAGTGACTTCTCTTTTTGCAGAGGACAGGCTCTAGAGCACAGGCTTTAGTAGTTGTACTACACGGGCTTTACTGCCCCATGGCGTGTGGAATCTTTCCAGATAAGGTATTAAACCAGTGTTTTCCCTTGCATTGGAAGATGGATTCTCAACCACTGAACCACCTGGGAAGTCCAGTGATTTTGTGTTCAATAACCCAAACATCAAAAGAACATGTGGCTATGAAGAAAGTTTTAATATTCAGAACCTCAGGACTACTCCAGCTATAAGCTCCTGGAATGCTCATGGAAATTTTGAGGTTAACTAAAGAAATCATGTGACTGTCACATGATAGTTTATAACTGTCTTAGGAGGAGAAAAAAATAATACATTTTGAAAAAAAAAACAGTCAAATATTACAGATATTTCTAAATATACAGCATTACATACTTTTCCCTTTTCTGTTTGATTTATTTGAAAACATCATTGCAAAAGATTGAGAAAATAAACTTTGGAAGGATTTTTAAAAGTAAGAGGAGAGTATGCAAAGGTTTGAAATATATCTGCTAGGGTTGTTGATAGAAAAGCTCTGAGAAAACTGCTGGAGTTGTTTCAGTTGTGGGTAGGGGGTGTTGGTGGATTGAGGAGTAAGTGGGGGTTGAGTACCCAGAGACAGCAAGAACACCTTATCAACTGAGATAAAGGTGAAAAATGAAGTGTGAGATAGAGAGGAACATAGAAAATCTCAGAGCATATTTTCAGGTTGAGATTTGGCTCCTTTTTGCAGGACACAAAAGATTTGAGAGGAAGAGGCTTAAGAGATACACAGAGAGCCTGTGGGGGAGAACAGAATCAAGAAGAAATGTGAAGGGCTTGGCCTTGTACCTGAGGAAGGACACACTGCAAAAGTGATGACTTCCTATAAATGGAATGGAATTAGCAGAATGAATTTGTAGCACACATTTACCACTAAATAGCTGGAGAGACAAGATCTCTCTGGATTTTTGCCATTCCATATATAATATTAGAAGAGTCAGCATGCTAATCATCGCGTAGAGTCACAGAACATTTAAAGTGGAAGGAGGCCCTGTCCTCTGCCTTATATTCAGATCCATGTCAGCCCAAGGGTAGGTCTACTTGTTTAATTGGATTAGCTGATTAATGTCTACATGAAAGAGAAAACTCTACTTTCAGAAATCCTTAAATATCAGGAGGTGATATTTTGAATAGAAGTGGTATCAACCTCCCCACCAGATGGTTCTAGTTTTGCTCTTAAAAAATCCCTCAGGACTTGCATCCCTCTTCAATATGTGGACAGTGATGGACTCTTCCTCCTTACACCAAGATAATAGGCTATTCAACTATTTTTCACATGAAATGGTTTCAAAACCTTTCATTGTCTCAGGGATTATTTTTTTGGATATACAAATATCCGTTTAAAGTGTGGTGTGCTGAAACAAAAATATCACCTGAGCAATGGTTTGACAGGGAAAAGTTTGGAAGAGTCCATTCTAGGTACGCAGTTCATTAAGTCCAGCCAAATTGCTGATTGAGATTTATGGAGTACTTATTATATGCAGGCAATTTCTTAAGAGTTTTAATGCATCAACTTATTTAATCTTTTCAATAACCCTATGAAGTAGGAACTATTAATATTCCATTTTACAAACTGATGATTGGAAGCCAAGGTGGGCTAAGTAATTTTCCCAAAGTACCACCTTTATGGCAGAAAGTAAAGAGGAACTAAAAAGCCTCCTGATGAAAGTGAAAGTGGAGAGTGAAAAAGTAGGCTTAAAGCTCAACATTCAGAAAATGAAAATCATGGCATCTGGTCCCATCACTTCATGGGAAATAGATGGGGAAACAGTGGAAACAGTGTCAGACTTTATTTCTGGGGGCTCCAAAATCACTGCAGATGGTGACTGCAGCTGTGAAATTAAAAGACGCTTACTCCTTGCAAGAAAAGTTATGACCAACCTAGATAGCATATTCAAAAGCAGAGACATTACTGACTAAGGTCTGTCTAGTCAAGGCTATGGTTTTTCCAGTAGTCATGTATGAATGTGAGAGTTGGACTGTGAAGAAGGCTGAGCACCGAAGAATTGATGCTTTTGAACTGTGGTGTTGGAGAAGACTCTTGAGAGTCCCTTGGACTGCAAGGAGATTCAACCAGTCCATTCTGAAGGAGATCAGGCCCTGGATTTCTTTGGAAGGAATGATACTAAAGCTGAAACACCAGTACTTTGGCCACCTTATGCGAAGTTGTTGACTCATTGGAAAAGACTCTGATGCTGGGAGGGATTGGAGGCAGGAGGAAAAGGGGACAACAGAGGATGAGATGGCTGGATGGCATCATTGACTTGATGGAAATGAGTTTGAATGAACTCCGGGAGTTGGTGATAGACAGGGATGCCTGGTGTGCTGCGATTCATGGGGTTGGAAAGAGTTGGACAAAACTGAGTGCTAAGCTAGCAAGTGGCTGAGTTGGGGTTTGAATGCAGATTTGTTTGATTTTTTAATGTTATAACCTTCTTATATGGTGGTGTATTTTTTATTCATTTTCTTTCCATCCTGTTCTTGTACAAGTAGGTTTCTTTAACAAAGTGCTGAGCAAAGCATATGGCATACAGAAGCTCTTGTTAAATATGGAGTGAATCCTTATGGAATAGATATTGCTAGTTCCCATTTTGCAGATGTGAAAATTGAGGCTCAGGTAAACAATAATTATTTATTAAGAGCCCACGAAGCACCAGACACAGCACTGTAGCCAACAGTGGGACAAAAGTAAGCACAGAGTTATACAAAGAGAATATATATATATATATATAACACACATACAAAAAGAATCCTAAATCTGGACTCAAAGAAGAACTCTATTTCCATAACATCACAGCTTTTTATTTCAGCAAACTCCTGAGAATCAATCTAGAAAAACAGATCTTGCCCACTCTGACAAAACAAAAAACAATCAACCAACAAACAGAAAAGCTTGTTCAGAAAAGCAAAGATGTCCTTAGAGACAAAGAAAGGATTCTGGAGAGGAAAAACAATAATGTATGTGTCAAGGAATAGAGGGTCTCTTCCCATCTTCCCACAAATCTAAAACCTTTTTATGAATACCCCCTACCAGCAAATATGGCATTTTAAAAAATATCCCCTAAAAGTGTAAATCAGAGCAAAGACTATATTTCATGCCAAGAGGCTTGTATATCCATCAGGTATTTATGGTGCTGCTGTTAGCCAACTCTCCCATCTGGGATGTCTTTAGTCATCTTTCATCTGGTACACCTATTAGAGAAACTCCAGAGCCATCCATAACAAAAGACTCATCTTTTAGAACTCCTTTGGCACGGGGGAGAAATCCAAAGCTTTCCCATAAAGCCTGTATTCCGCATTGCGTTTAAAGTGGTTGTTTGATATGATAATGTCTTTGGAGGGAAACTTGGCCCTGCCTCCCAAGGATAATAGAGGATGATTATTTTATTCTGTTGTGCCCTCTAATGAGGAACTATTTATTAAAAAGCAGAAAGGTGTGTGTAATCTATAAATTATGGAGGGAAGAGATTGAAGATCCTCTCTGCATGCCCCCTCCCCAAAACTAAAAGCTTCAGCCAAAAAAAGAGGTTTTTATCCTTTCTAAATTGGGTAGTGAGTACCTGCAATAACATAAAACCAATTTAAAAAAACACAGAAGAGGAAAGATTTAATAGACTCTTCCATAATATGATCAAATATTCCTGGAACCAAGTTGTTTCCTATATACTTTCCAGTTTGACTCTGTTCAAGCAGAGGTGAAATCTAAAATCTAAACATGAGCTATTTTTTGTTATTAATAATTTTGAAAGAGATGAATGCATCACTGAGAAAAAACAATGGCTTTAATTGTCACTTTGAACACTGCAAAGCTATCTCATTAATCCCTCAGCAGAATGCCTCATTATTAAAATAATATGTGGGGAGGTTGCAGTCCAAAAAAGCCAGGAAACAAATTCATTGGTAAAATGTTCCAAAATGTCTCAGAAAGAAATAAAACTACCAGAACTTTCATCCTATTCCAATCATAGACACCATGTTCATAAGGAATTGTAATTTGTCTTGACGTGACTGCTTAAATGGTTCCAAACACACAACCCATGCTGGAGACCACGCTGACTGCTTCCATCCTTGGCCTGGATGCGGAGACACAAGCCTGCAAGTGTCTCCTATCCATTAGATGGTCAGATCAGAGAGGGGCTGGCTAAACGCATCGGGGTGAGGGAGCTGCAGGGTTTTATGCCTTATTAATTGGACATCGCTATTTAAACTCTCCAAGACTCCAAATGGCTTTGGCATATGGTCAGACCCATAAAATAAATGGACTCAAGAAGTGAAAAGGAATACTCTGAGTTAGGCCATTTCCTGTTCCTCCCTAGAATCCTAAACTGTATCAGGTACCAGAAATTCAAGCTCAAATCTCAGCTGAATACTCAGCCAGTCTCTAAATATTGCTATAACAATAATCAAGGCTTTCCTTTTTCTCCTTGTTGCTATAACCTCTTCAAGAGGTGATGGCATAAATAAATAACCACCTTTATTTTTAATTGGCCAATAGATATCAGTCGAAATAATTTGCTCAGCAAAATAAAAAGTCACTTGAGGGTTTTTTTTTTTGTTTTTTTTTTTTGGTAGCTGGTATTTTGTCAGGCCGTAGTGCCTCTTTGGCCTTTCATATCAGTCTTTTTGAGTGAATTGTCCTGAAAAGGTTACCTCTGGCACTAAACCTACGAAAACTTCTACTTCTAGGAGGGAAGGTAGTGGGAAAGATCCATACAGGTTTCTTTCTGTCTCTGCTTCCTTGAAAAGCAAGTTTTCTGAGCCCAGATGACTTTATCTCTTGAAAATAGGCAGTCAGGCAACAAACTGGACATCTCTGTCATAAGGATCACTCCAGCACCAGCCCTACTCATAATTGTGAGGATTGTTTGCAGATTAGCCTTCCATAACATGGTCACTGAGTCATGGGCAAAGGGTAGTAGGTTTCCTTGAGGGTAGAGGGGTGAAGCCAGATTACAGATTGATGGCATGATATTTACGGGGAGAATGGCATTGAAACATGTAAGAAACGAAGCGCCAGCCTATGTTTGATACAGGATACAGGATGCTTGGGGCTGGTGCATGGGGATGATCCAGAGAGATGATATGGGGTGGGAGGTGGGAGGGGGATTCAGGAGTGGGAGCTCGTATACACCCGTGGTGGATTCATGTCAATGTATGGCAAAACCAATACAGTATTGTAAAGTAAAATGAAGTAAAAATAAAATAAAAAATAAAATAAAATGTATTAGGCAACACCAGGGCTTAGCCTACAGGATCTAGTTCCCTGTTGTTCAGTCTCTCTGTCTTGTCCAACTCTTCACGACGCTGAGGTCTGCAACACTCCAGGCTTCCCAACGCGCCAGTCCTTCACCATCTCCCGGAGCTTGCTCAGACTAATGTCCATTGAGTTGAAGATGCCATCCAACCATCTTGTCCTCTGTCGTCTCCTTTTCCTCCTGCCTTCTATCTTTCTCAGCAATGAGTCGTTTCTCACATAAGGTGGCTGCAGTACTGTAGCTTCAGCATCAGTCCTTCCAATGAATATTCAGGACTGATTTCCTTTAGGATTAACTGGTTTAATCTTGCAGCCAAGGGACTCTCAAGAGTCTTCTCCAACACCACAGTTTGAAAGCATCAATTGTTCAGCACTCAGCCTTCTTCATGGCCCAACTCTCACATCCATACATGACTACTGGAAGAACCATAGCTTTGACTAGATGGACCTTCATAAACAAACTAATGTCTCTGCTTTTTAATACACTGTATAGGTTTGTCATAGTTCTCCCCCCCAACCCCCCTGCCCCCCATCAAGGAGCAAGCGTCTTTTAATTTCATGGCTGCAGTCACCATCTGCAGTGATTTTGGAGCCCCCCAAAATAAAGCCTGTCACTGTTTCCATTGTTTCCCCATCTATTTGCCATGAAGTGATGTGATCAGATGCCATGATCTTTACTTTTTGAATGCTGAGTTTTAAGCCACTTTTCCACTCTCCTCTTTCACTTCCATCAAGAGGCTCTTTAGTTCTTCACTTTCTCCCATAAGAGTGGTGTCTGCATATCTGAGGTTATTCATATTTCTCCCAGCAATCATGATTCCAGCTTGTGCTTCATCCAGCCTGGCATTTTGCATGATGTCCTCTGTGTATAAGTTAAATAAGCAGAGTGACAATATACAACCTTGATGTACTCCTTTTCCAATTTGGAAGAAGTCCATTGTTCCATGTCTTGTTCTAACTGTTGCTTCTTGACTTGCACTCAAGTTTTGCAGGAGGCAAGTAAGATGGCCTGACATTCCCATCTCTTTCAGAATTTTCCACAGTTTGTTGTGATCCACACAGTCAAAGGCTTTAGTGTAGTCAATGAAACAGAAGTAGATGTTTTTCTAGAATTCTCTTGCTTTGCCTATGATCCAGCAGATGTTGGCAATTTGATCTCTGGTCCCTCTGCCTTTTCTAAATCCAGCTTGTACATCTAGAAGTTCTCAGTTAACGTATTGTTGAAGCCTAGCTTAGAGGATTTTGAGTATTACCTTGCTAGCATGTGAAATGAATGCCTAGTACTATGTGGTAGTTTCAGCATTCTTTGACATTGCCTTTCTTTGGGATTGGAATGAAAATGACTTTTTCTAATCCTGTGGCCATGGCTGAGTTCTCCAAATTTGATGGCCTATTGAGTGCAGCACTTTTACAACACTATCTCTTAGGATTTGAAATGGCTCAGCTGGAATTCCATCACCTCCACTATGTTCCTAGTGATGCTTCCTAAGGCCCACTTGACTGCACCCCAAGATGTCTGACTCTGTGAGTGATTTGTCTAGGTCATTTGTTTGTGTTTGTCTAGGTCATTGAGATCTTTTTTTGTTTAGTTCTTCTGTGTATTCTTGCCAACTCTTCTTAATATCCTCTGATTCTGTTAGGTCCATTCCATTTCTGTCCTTTATTGTGCCCATCTTTGCATGAAATGTTCTCTT
>SJYC01098264.1:0-18954 GCA_006408675.1 Madoqua kirkii
TTCCCTGTTGTTCAGTCTCTCTGTCTTGTCCAACTCTTCACGACGCTGAGGTCTGCAACACTCCAGGCTTCCCAACGCGCCAGTCCTTCACCATCTCCCGGAGCTTGCTCAGACTAATGTCCATTGAGTTGAAGATGCCATCCAACCATCTTGTCCTCTGTCGTCTCCTTTTCCTCCTGCCTTCTATCTTTCTCAGCAATGAGTCGTTTCTCACATAAGGTGGCTGCAGTACTGTAGCTTCAGCATCAGTCCTTCCAATGAATATTCAGGACTGATTTCCTTTAGGATTAACTGGTTTAATCTTGCAGCCAAGGGACTCTCAAGAGTCTTCTCCAACACCACAGTTTGAAAGCATCAATTGTTCAGCACTCAGCCTTCTTCATGGCCCAACTCTCACATCCATACATGACTACTGGAAGAACCATAGCTTTGACTAGATGGACCTTCATAAACAAACTAATGTCTCTGCTTTTTAATACACTGTATAGGTTTGTCATAGTTCTCCCCCCCAACCCCCCTGCCCCCCATCAAGGAGCAAGCGTCTTTTAATTTCATGGCTGCAGTCACCATCTGCAGTGATTTTGGAGCCCCCCAAAATAAAGCCTGTCACTGTTTCCATTGTTTCCCCATCTATTTGCCATGAAGTGATGTGATCAGATGCCATGATCTTTACTTTTTGAATGCTGAGTTTTAAGCCACTTTTCCACTCTCCTCTTTCACTTCCATCAAGAGGCTCTTTAGTTCTTCACTTTCTCCCATAAGAGTGGTGTCTGCATATCTGAGGTTATTCATATTTCTCCCAGCAATCATGATTCCAGCTTGTGCTTCATCCAGCCTGGCATTTTGCATGATGTCCTCTGTGTATAAGTTAAATAAGCAGAGTGACAATATACAACCTTGATGTACTCCTTTTCCAATTTGGAAGAAGTCCATTGTTCCATGTCTTGTTCTAACTGTTGCTTCTTGACTTGCACTCAAGTTTTGCAGGAGGCAAGTAAGATGGCCTGACATTCCCATCTCTTTCAGAATTTTCCACAGTTTGTTGTGATCCACACAGTCAAAGGCTTTAGTGTAGTCAATGAAACAGAAGTAGATGTTTTTCTAGAATTCTCTTGCTTTGCCTATGATCCAGCAGATGTTGGCAATTTGATCTCTGGTCCCTCTGCCTTTTCTAAATCCAGCTTGTACATCTAGAAGTTCTCAGTTAACGTATTGTTGAAGCCTAGCTTAGAGGATTTTGAGTATTACCTTGCTAGCATGTGAAATGAATGCCTAGTACTATGTGGTAGTTTCAGCATTCTTTGACATTGCCTTTCTTTGGGATTGGAATGAAAATGACTTTTTCTAATCCTGTGGCCATGGCTGAGTTCTCCAAATTTGATGGCCTATTGAGTGCAGCACTTTTACAACACTATCTCTTAGGATTTGAAATGGCTCAGCTGGAATTCCATCACCTCCACTATGTTCCTAGTGATGCTTCCTAAGGCCCACTTGACTGCACCCCAAGATGTCTGACTCTGTGAGTGATTTGTCTAGGTCATTTGTTTGTGTTTGTCTAGGTCATTGAGATCTTTTTTTGTTTAGTTCTTCTGTGTATTCTTGCCAACTCTTCTTAATATCCTCTGATTCTGTTAGGTCCATTCCATTTCTGTCCTTTATTGTGCCCATCTTTGCATGAAATGTTCTCTTGGTATCTCTAGTTTTCTTGGAGAGATCTCTAATCTTTCTCATTCTATTGTTTTCCTCTATTTCTTTGCGTTGATCTCACAGGAAGACTTTCTTATCTTCCCATGCTATTCTTTGGAACTCTGTATTCAAATGGGTATATCTTTCCTTTTCTCCTTTGCCTTTAGCTTCTCTTCCTTTCTCAGCTGTGTAAGGCCTCCTCAGACAACTATTTTGCCCTTTACAGTTTTTTTCTTAGGGATATTTTTGATCACTGCTTCCTGTACAATTTCATGAACCTGTCCATAGTTCTTCAGGCACTTGTCTATCAGATATAATCCTTTCAAACTATTTATCACTTCCATTGTGTAATCATAAGAGATTTGATTCAGGTCATACCCAAATGGCCTAGAGGTTCCTACTTAAATTTAAGTCTAAATTTTTCAATAATGAGGTCATGATCTTAGCCACAGTCAGCTCCTGGTCTTGTTTTTGCTGACTGTATAGAACTTCTCCATCTTCAGCTACAAAGAATATAATCAATCTGATATTGGTGTTGACCATCTGGTGATGTCCATTTGTGGAGTCATCTCTTGGGTTGTTGGGAGAGGATGTTTGCTATAACTAGTGTATTCTCTTGACAAAACTCTGTTAGCTTTGCCCTACTTCATTTCGTACTCCAAGGCCAAATTTGCCTGTTATTCCAGGTATCTCTTGACTTTCTACTTTTGCATTCTAATCCCCTGTGATGCAAAGGACATCTTTTTGTGTGTGTGTGTGTGTGTGTGTGTGTTAGTTCTAGAATACCTTGTAGGTCATAGAATTGCTCAGTTTCAGCTTCTTTTGTATTAGTGGTTGGGGCATAGGCTTAGATCACTGTGATTTTGAATGATTTGCCTTGGAAATTAACAGATCATTCTGTCATTTTTGAGAGTGCATCCAAGTCTGCATTTTGGACTCTTTTGTTGACTACGAAGGCTAGTCCATTTCTTCTAATGGAAGTAGATACAATAGTAGATATAATGGTTACAATATTAGATAAAATGGCCAATAGTAGAGGTAGTAGATATAACTGTCCTCTGAACTAAATTCATCCATTTCTAGCCATTTTACTTCACTGATTGCTAAAATGTCAATATTCACTCTTGCTATCTCCTGTTTGACCACTTCCAATTTATTTTGATTCACAGACCTAATATTCCAGGATCCTATTATTGTTCTTTATAGCATCGGACTTACTTTCACCATCAGTCACTAGAGCCCTGAGCAGGCATCAGAGGCCCCCTACATTGGGAGCATGTAGTCTTAGGACTGGACCACCAGGGTAGTCCCTACTATTTAGAGCATAAAGAGATAAAATGGCTAGACCTGTTGGAAGAGCCTGGGGGGAAAGCACTGTGCTGCTAAATTCAGTGCATAGGTTCTTTATAGAGGCTCTGCTGTGGGAGGTTAAGGGAAGGGGAAAGCGGAATCCCTTTCTAGGCACTTATTTGTTACCAGATGGGCTCTTTAGGACTTCACAGATACATCGCATTTAAACCTCATGACAATGCTTATGATGGAAATCTGACTGTTCCATTTTATAGCTGAGGAAATTGAGGCTTAGAGGTTTCAAGGTGCATGCTCGTGGTGCATGATGTAAACTTTAAGGCTGGAAACGATGCCTGTATACTCCGCCCCACCTCTCCCCCACCCCCAGACATGGTGGTCAGTGCCCAAGGCTCTTTGAGGCACTCTGAGTGGACAGCTGTGCCCTGCCCTCCTGCAGCACCTCCTCCCTTCCCTGGTGGTGGTCTCTAGCAGCTTTCATCCTGGTGTGCCACACTGGGGTCTGCTGGGTACCTCAGTACTTCACCTGGACCTCTGCTCATAGTCTTGCTGTTGGTAACCAATACTCTTTCCTCCAAATAAAACTCGCCTTGGCACCAACATTCCATCTCCCCATACCTTTGTTGATACACTCTCAGGCAGACAAGGAGCCCAAGCAATATGTAGAAATATATGGTGTAGCTTCCATCCTGCCTTGATATTCTTTGTTAAGGTGTGATTGAGTGCCAAGAGAACAGACTTTGGGTTTACTTAGAACTGGGTTCAAATCCTGGCATAGCTTCTCATTAAGTGGGTCACCTGGAGCAAGGGTCTGTGTCTATTAGCCTCAGTTTTCTCATCCACAAATAGGGGATAGGAATGCCTTTCTCATGTTTCCTTAGGATTGTGTGACATAATGCAGACAAGCCTTCAGCGTAGTGTGGAGTGCCTAGTGAGTACTTAATAAATGGAAGCTATTATTTAGGGTAGACGTTCGAGATGAAATGGTTTCCACATTCATTTTGAGTTGATAAATGAAGCTAAGATCCCAAGGAAGGAATGAGGCAGGACTATCAGAGTACTGACCCACCTTCCCCTAGGATGCTGAAGTCTCTCCCTATCCCTCGGTGGAAACATTCCTTGCACTGCAATTTTTCATGTCTTGCAGTGTTCAATCAATACAATTGATTTAATGATTAATTTATTGTGTTCTCAGTAAAAGCCCTGCATTGACTTCTTAAAATGGAATCTTATTGCATTTTAGACAAACAAAGCTAATTGGCAGCAATCATTTAAAGGGGAAGCACAAAGCATTCTAAATACACATACACGATCAAACCCAATAATGAAAAACAAAAGTCTTATGCTATTTTAAGGATGCAAAAGTGGAGGGATGAGTGAGAGAGTTAGTGTTTTCTGAGTTGCTGAGCCACAGAAAAGATCATCTGGCCCAGTAATGCTCATCTGTGGACTGACCTTTTTCATGCCCTTTACTTATTGCCCTCTCTGTAAGGATATCAGGAGAGTTGTCTTTTTTCCCTTGCTGTCTGTTTTAGGAATAAATAGTTGTGTCTTTGACTTATGGTTTGTTTTATCTCATAGACTATAACTAGTGAAGCCTTCATCCTTCCACTGATTTTCAGAAGACCCAGATGATATGGTCCATTCGTACCCCACAACTGCATTTTTTTTCAATGCATGTTGTATGGTTTTCATTTCTAGACCTCCGTTTTTGTTTTTCTCATTGTTTACCTTTCCTTCATCTTGCTCACCAGATTGTAAAATGGATTACCTAACTAAACATCATTGCATCTTTTTAAGTTGCCTCTATTTGGAACACAGTTAAGGGATATGTAAACAGTTAAATAGTGAAATACAGAAAGTAGGTGGAAAAAGTCTAATTCTCTGTTCTCCCATGGCACAAACTAGCTTCACAGTTGGTTACCTGCAGCAGGGTAACCTGATGAGAGCAAAACCAGACTCTACTGGCAGCTGCCCTAACCCAGTGGCTGGTTCTTTCTCCACCATTCTGTGCTCCATGGCACCCCTTCCAGAGCTGTGAGAGAGCTAGTGGACCTCCCACCAGGGGCAGAGGGAGGGGGTTCAGGGAGGGCCTGGGCAGGGCTGACTGGCCACTGGGTGTCAGTGTTGCTGCGCTGGAGGGAGGCCTCTGGCCCTTGTTTGGCAGCAAGAAATGCCCCCTGTTTTCCTCACATAACTCAGGTGAACAGGAATGAAATGACATCCATTAGATCTTTTTCTTCTGCTCCAAAGAGAAGGAATGAGAACTCTCTTTGCTTTAAACTTTCCCAACTGCCAGGAGTGTTAAGTTTAAGGCAATGGGGGATCCTTGGTGTCTCGGATGGTAAAGAATCCACCTGCAACACAGGAGACCTGGTTTTGATCCTTGGGCTGGGAAGATCCCTGGAGAAGGGAATGGCAACCCACTCTGGTATTAATACCTGGAAAATTCCATGGATAGAGGAGCCTGGCGGGCCAAAGTCCATGGAGTCATGAAGAGTCAGACATGACTGAACAACTAACACTTTAATGAGCCATCAGTAATTTTTTAAAATTACCTTTCTTCACCAGAAAGCTGTCTAGATAGAACTGCCTACCCAGCATCACACCAACAGCCAATCACCTTGGTCAGATCCTAGGCTTTGCAGCCCGAAGACCTGGATCTGCATCTGGGAGTACTCTTCCCTCCAGCCCTTTATCCTAACTAGCGGTGCAACCACCACCAATTTTGAAACTTGCTGTGCTGCAGTTTCCTCATCTCCAAAATGCAATTTATAAACATGTTTCAGAGGAGGGCTGTGACAGTTGCATTTGATTGGACGTGCAGAGCAGAAAATCATGATAGGTGTTCAATAAATGAGAGTGAATGTGGATACAATGTAAGCTAAGCTGAGCTGTGTGGTCACTCAGAATATATTTAGCAAAGGTTTTCCAGTGTCCCCAGAAAGCAAGCAGAAGGTGTATGTTTCAGTGCATGCATGAGAGATATAGACAGAGAGGGGGAGAGAGAGGAGGGAGGGGGAGAGTGAGACAGGGCAGCAGGTGGGATGAGCTGTGTGTATGTGAGAGGGAAAAAGAGAGAGGCTCTCGCGTGACATGAATAGGAAGCACAGTGTTCCCAATATATCTCATGGAAGAGTTGAGAAACCTATATCCTAACATCGTTTTCCCTGCCTGACAGTTTATAACTTCCTTCCAGTAGCAGTCAGCACTTCTGAGATGCTCACTCGTGACAGAGAGCACAACGCAGAAGGAGCAGCCTCTCACCAGGACCGGAGCTTAACCCCCCCTGGGCTCTAGTGTCATCTGCAGCAACTCTCCGATGTCCTCAGACTGGAGACGTCTTGGGCAAAGGAACGTGGCTTTGGAGTCAAGCAAGGCAAGAAGTCCAACTCCTGGACTTATTATGTGTGTGACCTCGAGTAATTATTGACCCCTTCAGAGTTTCACATTTTCATCATTTGTAAGAATGGAGATGTGGGGGCATGCATGCATGCTAAGTCACTTCAGTTATGTCCTACCCTTGGCAACCCTATGGACTGTAGCCCACCAGGCTCCTCTGTCCATGGGATTCTCCAGGCAAGAAATACTGGAGTGGGTTGCCATGCCTACCTTCAGAGGACCTTCCCAACCCAGGGAGTGAACCCACATCTTACATCTCCTGCACTGACCTGCTAGGTCTGTACCACTAGTGCCACCTGGGAAGCCTTTGCTTTCTGTCAAGAAGCCTTCACCAAGACGGAGATCCTATTCTCCTTTCTCTTGGCACATTCATTCTTTCTGGGAACCATTATGTTACGACCAGGTATTGAGTGTGGAATCTACCTAAAAGTATGGAATTCTGTTCAATAAGCCATGGCTTTCTTCCTTACCAAGTTTAGCAGTTTGAGACTGAGTATTCTCTAGGTTGATATAAAATGTGATACTATTGTAGAATCTCAGAGAAGGACTGCCATCATATGTTATATCAACCTAGAGGATACTCAGCCTGGTCAGTAACATAACATATTTTGTTTTTCAGCCTTGGAAATGGGCCCAGAGAATCAAAGTGATTTTCCCCATCACTGTAGAGCTCAGAGTTACCATAGCAGGCTGCCTTTTTGCTTATAAAGAAATAGGTTATCATTCAGATGGTAGTTCAAATACTTAAGAGACCGAAGATTAAAGTCCAGCTCTTCTCCCAAACCAGCTGTACTCAGGCTGAAACTCTTCAATGCCTTTACTCACACAGAACCCCTCATTACTGTGGGTCATTGTGACACAGATTTCGGCTTGTCATAGGATTAAAAGATTCTGGCTTTCAAATAAAGTGATGAACTAATGAAACAGTTTCCCTAAAGGTAGGATGGATTGAAGCAGTACAGGGCATCCTGTGTGTTCTGCAAGTCTTGGCCAGTATTTCCCAGTGTGATTATGAAACATGAATCTTTAGGATGCCTAGTTATAAAAAAGTAAAGTTTTAGAAAACCTTTTAGAGTATATTTTCCCATTTCCTTAAAGGTTCACAATGAAAACTAGCATATGAAAGCCTCCAGTTCTAAAGAAATCTGCTCTAAGTTTGTACTTAGTCCACTCCGTTTTTCCAAATCAAAACTGACTATGGAACTTAACAGAAAACTATTAACATCCCATAGAAGAAATGTTTTATGAATTACCTTTTTTTGAATTTCTGACATGAACAGTTTTCTGGGTATTTTACTGGTTTCATTTTAATCTTTGCAACCAGCTAGAGACAGAGACTGGTGAAGGAAATGGCAACCCGCTCCAGTATTCTTGTCTAGAGAATCCTGTGGACAGAGGAGCCTGGTGGGCTGCTGTCCATAGGGTTGCACAGAGTCGGACATGACTGAAGTGACGTAGCATGCATGCCTGCATTGGAGAAGGAAATGGCAGTCCACTCCAGTATTCTTGCCTGGAGAATCCCAGGGACAGAGGAGCCTGGTGGGCTCTCGTCTATGGTATTGTAGAGTTGGACACAACTGAAGTGACTTAGCAGCAGCAGCAGTGGCAGAGACATTGTCAATGATCTTTTTATGATAAGAAAACTGGAACTCAGAAAGGTGAAGGAATTTGCCAGTTTTGCACAGTCAATATGCCCTGCTTTTCACTTTGTTTAAATTTTTAATATATGTCACCTTCCTGTGTCTTCCCTCATAATGTAATCAATGCCTAGATTTGGACTCTCACTATTTCTGGCTGGGATATCTTCCTTATCTTTTATGACCTAGGTTAGGCATCATTTCAGCTGCACTAAGTGTTTCTCCCTTGTGTTCTTCCCATAGTTTTCTCTTTTCCTTGATCTTAATATTGTCCACTTTATTTTGAAAGTATCTGCTTATGTGACTCTTCTTCCCAGTAACTTGTAAGCTTAAGAGCAGGTGCTATGTCTTCCTTGTTTATTGTATACCTACTTCCAAGCTCAGTGCTTACTTTAAAGTTATACACATTTATGAAAACTCCTATGGTAGAGATTCAACATCTCTCTGTTGCATTGAATTAAACTGAGCTGAACCAAAGCCAATTCTTTCTAACTTCAAAGCCCCCAGCATTTCCCATTATACCTCGCTGCCTCCCATTCCAACTATAAAAGTTCTATTGCATTTTGGACCAAGTAAGCAATGGACCTATTTTTGTTACCATGGTATTTGGTAATGCTGTGGAGAATTATAGGGAACAAATTTGGAAGGAGAATAGGTACCTTAAATGAAATTTATGTTACATCACAGGTCACATTAGCATTCTGTGTATAAATTTCTTAGTACAGAGCAAAGAACAAAGAAAGGTCTAAGCAAATATAAGCTATGATTTAAACTATTGCAGTTTCAGAGAATAGGTTCAGTCATTATCAATATACTTTTATTCCATGCTTTGAGTTTCAAATTATATTCCTGCATTTTTCTTGTTAACTGTCTTGGCTGTGTAGATTCAGTCTGAAAGTTAAGATTCTGGTGCTCAGAGCAGTGATATATATTATGTCAAAAGCTGCTAGTGGGAAATTCTGTGTAGATCAGTTCAGTTCAGTTGCTCAGTCATGTCAGACTCTTTGCAACCCCATGAACCACAGCATTCCAGGCTTCCCTGTCCATCGCCAACTCCCGGAATCCACCCAAACCCATGTCTATTGAGTCAGTGATGCCACCCAACCATCTCATCCTCTGTTGTCCCCTTCTTCTCCTGCCCTCTATCTTTCCCAACATCAGGATCTTTTCAAATGAGTTAACTCTTCTCATGAGGTGGCCAATGTATTGGAGTTTCAGCTGTGTAGATAGGTGGGTTGCAAACCAATAATGAACACTGCACCCACAGTGGGGCTACCATTAGGACTCGGATAGAAGAGCTATGCTTGGAAGTCAAGTTAAATTTCCCTATTTTCCAGCCTTACTACCTGTGACTATCACTATCTACCCATCAGGAGAAGAGGAGAATGAAGCTTAAGCTTACTCATTTATTTGGCAAGTTTGTGATCACAGTTCTTTAAGAATAGGGTTATGGAGTTTTAGTGTGTGTGTCTCTGTGTCTCTTTCCCTTCTGTTGAAGGCTTTGAGGCATGCTCTTCAACCCCTACCTCCTCTCTCCCTATATCTGACATAAGTCTTGAATGTTACTATTTGAATAGCCCCCACACTCATCTCTGGCTTCTTCATAAACCCACAATTTCTGAAAAATTGAAATAGGCTCTTGACTTGTCTTTCTGACTCTGGTCTTATTAAATAAATCACACCAGTTCCATGTTTCAAGATCTCCCATGAAACATGAGAACTACTTGACTCAGGCTAAATTCCTTGTCTATTCCAGTGACTCCTCAAGTCATCTCTGTTATCATTTGCCTCCTTCTCCCTGTTGAGGTGCCCAGTTGCACATTGGATTTCTTAATCATTCCCGTCCTGAGCCTCCATGCATTTCCACTCTTAGGAATTCTCTTTTATCCCATGTGTTTGGCATTTCCTAGTCACGCCCCAAACATACCCTCCTCTCTGAAGTTGCTTTTTCTCCTCAAACAAGTGTGCATCCTGTTCCTCTGAGATTCTACTGCACTTTGCCAGCAGTCTGTTGTGTGTTTTTTAAAAAACGTTTATTTATTTTTGACTGTGCTGGGTCTTTGCTTCACAGGTTTCTCTAGTTGGGGCGAGTGGAGGCTATTCTCTCGCTGTGGTGTGCGGGCTTCTAATTACTGTGAATTCTCTTGTTTGAGAGTGCAGGCTCTAGGCACAGTCTTCGGTAGCTACATTGCATGGACTTGGTAGTTGTGATTCCTGGTCTCAAGAGCACAGGCTCAATAATTGTGGCACATGGGCTTAGTTGCTCTGTGGCATGTGGGATCTTCCAGGACCAGGGATTGAACTCATGTCTCCTCCTTTGGCAGGCAGATTCTTTACCACTGAGCTACCAGGAAACCCCTTCTATGTGGTATTGACACGGAGTTTTCGCCCTTTCTATAGCCAGAAGGAGAGTTCAGTCATGTGTGAAGGGCCTTCTGTTTGAGGAACAAAGGGGTCAAAATAATTACTTGCCTGGTGACACTCTCTCCTGCTCTGTGAAAGTCGCTCAGTCATGTCCAACTCTTTGCAACTCCATGTGCTTAAACAATCCATGGAATTCTCCAGGCCAGAATCCTGGAATGGGTAGCCTTTCCCTTCTCCAGGGGATCTTCCCAACCAAGGGATCAAACCCAGGTCTCCCACACTGGAGATGGATTCTTTATCAGCTGAGCCACCAGGGAAGCCTCCTCTGTGGCTGGAATGTAAAATTTAGGCTGGATAGACCTTTTCCTTGGGAGTTTCCAAGAGGGCTAGGAGGGACCAGGTGACTACTGCGAGAGACTGAAAATGGGAAGCTAAATTCTAATTACTTAGGCTTTATCTGGGCTCTGTCTTAGAATTCCTCCCTGAAATTTACATTTGATTCCCTTATCCCATATGGAATCTATTCCAGCTCTCTAGAGTAGGTGGGGATTCAGATGAAAGCCATGGCAAGGAATAACCAGGATGCATATGGTTGGCATCTTTTATGTTGTATTTTCTCAGGAGCTTGAAGAGACTAAGCAGGCATTTGGGATCCTGGCTCCATCACAAGCACACAGTATAACACCTAGTGCATTGAATGGTACTTTTTTTTTCTGTCTTTCTTCAGTGTTAAACTGTGAGCTTTTCATGTACAGGGTCTAAGCACATGCCCTTGTTCCAGTCCTGTGCTGGGCCTTGTAGCTATCTCAGCAAAACAAGAGTGGAGCTGGCCTGGAGGCTATTGGAGTGGACATCGGAGAGAGTCAGTTTTGCTCCAGATCTCACTTGTACCGCTTAATGGCATGTGACTGCAGGCAGGTTATACAGGCATTCTATGCCTTTGTTTCTTTCTTCATCTAGTGAGGATAAGATGATCCAATGAGCTACATATGGAAAATTTGTGCCTGCCATCTAGCAGGCAATGACTAGAGGCTAGTTATTCATAATTTTCTTTCTCAGGACATGACATTTTATCAGCATGTAGTAGGCATTTAATAAATGTAAGTAAACAATGAAGCACTTGATAAAAGTTTTTCAAGGCACCGTACATATTGACTTGAGGCAGGGAGAAGTTCTACAAAGAGCATGGGTTAGGAGTCAGAATGATGAGTGTGAACTATGGTGCTGCTACCTCCTACTTTCATAACATGGACAAGTCATTAATCTGTCTCAGCCTCAGTAATATTTAACCCCAGAAGTAGGTGGTATTTTCACCTTCTATTTTATCTGTGTCTTTGCATGTTCTGAGGCCCTGTTCTCCAGATAGAGAACCACTTCCTTATGAATTTGAGACAGGGAATTCTAAGGCAGGGAACAGAAATGAGGGCTCTGAGAAGTCTCAAATAACCAGACCCCACTCCTGAGGACCCCTGAATTCTACCTTCTAAGTGGATATGCTTTGTGTGATTATGACTCATGTTTTTGATTTGGTCATTGCAATGACACCGGAGCCTGAAAGGCCGCAGTCCATGGGATCGCTAAGAGTCAGGCACGACTGAGTGACTTCACTTTCGCTTTTCACTTTCATGCATTGGAGAAGGAAATGGAAACCCACTCCAGTATTCTTGCCTGGAGAATCCCAGAGACAGAGGAGCCTAGTGGGCTGCCGTCTATGGGGTCGCACAGAGTCGGACATGACTGAAGCGACTTAGCAGCAGCAGCATTGGTTTTTACTAAAATAGTAAGTAAGACTTGTGTTTCTTACTTGTCTTGATCATTTTTAGGATGCCATTTAGAAAAATTAATTGCAATATATTTTGATAAAGGCATTTTGATTTAGTGAATAATCTGAATTTTGAGAATTAAAGAAATTAATGTAGCTATTTTAATTTTCACCATATTCACAATCCCAGGTAGAGGCTATTATGGGATCTATTCTGATGAAGACTTGAAATAGTTAACACTAACTGGGGCCTGGTCATAGGAAGTGAGCCATGGTTGGATGTTAAAAGTTATTGAGTGCTTATTTTATGCCAGTCCTTTTCATTATCTGTCATGCTAATAACCACCCTATTAAGCATTATTAGACCCATTTTATAGATCAGGAACGTGGCACCATATCACAGCCATGAAGAATAACTGTTCCTGAATCTGAAAGGTGATTCATGCTCTTTGGGCTATCACGCTGTTTCTGAAGCAGCAACAGTGACTCCCAGACAAGACCTAATACATAGGGCAGGCTCAATGAGCATTTCTGGAATGTTGGGTGGATGGGCTGATAGACGGATGCATGCATGCATGAATGGATGGAGGGGCTGATGGATGGCTGAATGGACTAATGAGTGGATAGATGACTGGACTGATGGATGAATATGCCCAAAATTAGCAGCAAGGGAACATTTGTTAAAATCACTGGAAGTCTCAAAAGGTTTAGGTAGGTTAGGGAGGCGAAAATTGTTTCAGTCACTATGCTAACTGTCAAGTGACTGAGAGAAGGATGGTATCAAATTCAACAAGTGCTGAATGAACCCGCACACATCTGTAGGAAAAGGAACAAGTGTTTCAGATGCCTCCAGCCCCGTTTGCTGAGTTGACAAGTTAATTACTCAGCGATCAGGAGATAACTTGGTAGCAGTAACACATGTAACTGTGTAATTATCAGGGGTTCCAGTAGTCGCTGTGTAATTACAAGTAGTTTTCATGAAACAACATGTGTTTGCTTGTAAATATACAATTAAGTGGTGTTGCCACTGTTAACTATAAAACAAAACCAGCATCTGGTACTTAAGGTACCAGCTGTGGGTCGCCACAGTTAAACTTTTCTTTAAATAGGATTAACTTTTTAAAAGGCATCAAATAGCAAAAACTCACAGTAGCACATCTGATCATTCTCTTTTGCTTAAAATGAGACTTGCCTCTTTTCTCATCTCACCTTAAAATTTTTGATCTGTTCTTTAAGGTTATGCTCAATGCCAGTTCTTTTCCTTGTCTTATGCAGATTCCTTTAAACAAGATATAAATTCTTTTTCCTTAAATTCTCTAAACTTCTTTGTATCTCTTATGCCTTTTAATACATCCTACTTAGCTGGGAATTTTAGGCCTATCCATGTCTCAATATTTATTGGGGCCCCAGTTATATATAGCAGGCCCTGGGCTAGGTAATGAGAATAGATTTCAGCGAAATAGATGCAGTCTCTGCCCCCACAAGCTTTACAGAATAGGAAGCTGCTGCTGCTGCTGCTAAGTTGCTTCAGTCGTGTCCGACTCTGTGCGATCCCATAGACAGCAGCCCACTAGGCTCCTCTGTCTCTGGGATTCTCCAGGCAAGAACACTGGAGTGGGTTGCCATTTCCTTCTCCAGTGCATGAAAGTGAATATTGAAAGTGAAGTCGCTCAGTCATGTCCGACTCTTGGCGACCCCATAAACTGTAGCCTACCAGGCTCCTCCATCCATGGGATTTTCCAGGCAAGTGTACTAGAGTGGGTTGTCATTTCCTTCTCCACAGAATAGTGCATATACAAGTAATTGTCAGTGTGATATATTTTGTAAAAAAGAAGCAAAGTTTAGTGCTATGAATTTTAATTCTCATTTAACTAAATTAGGAGTTCCCAAACTCCAGGATCTAATGCCTGATGGTCTGAGGTACAGCTGATATAATAATAATCGAAATAAAGAACACAATAAACATATTGTGCTTGAATCATCCCCAAACCATCCTCACCCCCAATCTGTGAAAAAATTGTCTTCCACGAAACTAGTCCCTGGTACCAAAAAGACTGAGGGCTGCTGGTCTAAGTTACTTGAAGGTGGTAGCCCCAAGTCCTTTTTCCTCGTCTATTCAATAGTTGTCTATTTAGTACACACTTTGTGCATTTTGCTGTGTGTGTTCTAGATATTTCATAGTAAATAAGATGGGCATTATCCCTGCCTGTACTTTAAACTCCCAATTTATCTACCTTAGGACCTGGAGCCTGTTAAGTACTCTGTGTGTATTTGTTCTTTCTAGTGACATTAGCTAACCATCTTAATACAAAATTAATGTCATCCTTGTCTTCATGTTGTCCAGGAGAATCTAGCAACATATATTGTGAATATTTTTATAGAATATATGATCATATAAGATATTGCCCCAGAAGTGAAAACTTAGATCTATAATTTATTTCCTACTATATTTTCTTAAAGTTCATGTACTTATTATAGAAGTCTTTGACAAAAACTAGGAAAGTATACAAAATAATCACCCAAATGCTGCCATTCAGAGGGACCTGAATTTTCTCCCTGATATTTTTAACATAATTTTTTCCAAAGGTAAAAATTTTGTGTCCTGCTTTTTTCCACTTAACATTATAGCCTGAACATCTCTGTATATTATTAAAATCATCTCAGTTTTGACTAGTTTATATGCCACAATACATACACTATAGTTCTTAAATATTTCCTAATGTCTGAATAGCATTCATTTATTCAGTCTTTATTTAAAAACTACTTCTTTCAGCATGGTTTCGGGCACTGGAAATATGGTAAAAATGAAAACTGAGAGGGACCCATAAGGAGTTTAGATTCTGAAAGATAGATACTAAATAAATAACTACATGTTAAGGATGGGGATATGAAGAAAAGAAGGGGAAGAGGATAGAGATATGGGAGAGATGCTAATTTCCATAGAGTATTCAGAGAGCGTGTCATTGATAAGGGAATATTTGAGTAACAGCTGAAGGAAATAGAATTCACATGAATGAATCTGGAGCAACAGAGGGAAAGCAGTGCTTGACTTGTTCATATATGGCAAGGAGGACATTGCCATTATATGACTGAAGGAGAGTTAGCAAAGGGGAAGAGAAGCAGTGAGATCAGAACAGTAAAAACTGACAGAGGTTTATTGATCACCTAGGGCCTTGCAGGCTGCTGGAGGTCTTTGGGTCAAATAGGAAGCTAAAACGCCAACATTTTAAAAGATCACCCTGGTTGTCGTATTGAGAATAGATTGTAGGAAAGATTAGAAAAAAGCCCACTTAGAAGATTGTTAGCAATAATGCAGAACTGTTTTTGGTCTTTGAATTAGAAATAACTTTTTAAAATCTTTATTATAACATTTTTATAGAGTAAAAAAAGTAACATGATGAGCTCTTATACTCCAGCTTCATGAATAAAAAACACATGAATAATTTTTGTTCACCTATACTCATACCTATTACCAACTCCCACACCTTGTTGGATATTAACAACAACAACAACAAAAAGCTTTCTAGAATACACTATCTGTGTAGGTAAGGGAATATTTACTAAGTAAACTTGAAAAAAAAAAAAAAGTGAAGAAATCCCAAAGGAAAATAGTATAGCATTTTTGTAGTCTAGAATTTAATGTTCTGGACATAAAATAATATAGTTGGGAAAGTATTAACATGAAATATACAAAGTTCAAATATACAAAGTTTATATTGTCATATGTAGAGAATTCATAGAAATTGATAAGAAAATTTACTAATACAACAATATACATTTGGGTGAAGGAAATAAAAACCTTTTGTAAAAAGATGACACTAAAAATAATCACAGAAGAAATCTAATACAAATAAGCTAAAACAATAGAATGGGAAAGACTAGAGATCTCTTCAAGAAAATTAGAGATACCAAGGGAATATTTTATGCAAAGATGGGCTCAATAAAGGACAGAACTGGCATGGACCTAACAGAAGCAGAAGATATTAAGAAGAGGTGGCAAAAATATACAGAACTGTACAGAAAGATCTTCATGACCCAGATAATCACAGTTAGATTGCTTCCCATGTTCTGGGTGTTGTAAATAGTGTCACGATGAACACTAGGGCACATGTATCTTTTCTTTTTAAAAATGTTTATTGATTTGACTGTGCTGGCCCTTAGTTGTGGCATGCAGGATCTGTAGTTGCAGTATGCAAACTCTTGGCTGTGCATATGAGATCTAGTCTCCTGACCAGGGATCAAGCCCCCGGGTCTTCTGCATACGGAGCTCGGAGTCTAAGCCACTGGACTACAACAGAAATCCTGCATGTAATCTTCTTGAATTATGATTTTCTTCAGGTATATGCACAGGAGTGGGATTGCTGGGTCATATGATAGTTCTGCTGCTAAGCTGCTTCAGTCGTGTTCGACTTTGTGCAACCGCATAGATGGCAGCCCACCAGGCTCCGCCATCCCTGGGATTCTCCAGGCAAGAACACTGGAGTGGGTTGCCATTTCCTTCTCCAATGCATGAAAGTGAAAAGTGAAAGAAGTCACTGATTCGCATCCAACTCTCAGCGACTCCATGGACTGCAGCCTACCAGGCTCCTCTGTCCATGGGATTTTCCAGGCAAAAGTACTGGAGTGGGGTGCCATTGCCTTCTCTGATGATAGTTCTAGTTTTAGCTTTTTAAGGAACTCCCATACTCTTATCCTTAGCGACCTTACCAATTTACATTCCCATCAACAGTATAGGAGGGCTCTCTTTTCTCTTCTTCACTCCTGTGAGGCATTTAGACTTCATGTTGAATCACATATATGAACAGTAATTATATTTTATATAATGTTGTTCTGATTTTTTCCTCTATGCTAGGTATCTCGTCTAGTCAATCCCATCTCATTCATAGGACTATGCCTTCTCTGGAGAAAGTTGGCTAATATTTGGCTAGGTCTATGAAATTTCTGTTTGAAAATTGATCTATGACTGTTGTTTCTCTCCTTGTTTCCAAGATATTACCTAGAAAGCCAATCATCTCTTGTGAGAATTAGATGATAAATAGGTGATAGTCCTCCTCCTGTAAGTAACATGTATCTTTCTCACTTTTGAGCCTTGAGACCTAGCGTTCCCGTGTTCACAGTTCCACGTGAATGAAACCACCATTTATCTGGTCAGGCAAGCCACAATCTTGATACTTCTCAGGGCTCCCCTCTCATCCAATCCATTAACAATTTCTAGTAGTTTTAGCTCCTAAAATTTTCCTAACTATGCTTACTTCTCTTTACCATTATCCAATCTACTTCATCATTTCTTTCCTAAGTAACCTTCTAACTGGGTCCTCCTTCCTACATGTATGCATCTCTTCAACCCATTCTTTATATTCTCTCTGGAAGAAGCCTTCCAAATGCAAATCCGAGTATGCTGCTCCCCTGCTCAAAACCGAATATTCAGTGTCTACCCATTGCTCATGGATGAAATTCAGGGCCTTAACCCAACCTGTGACCTGCCTTCACCTGCCTCTCCAGCCCAACCCAACTGCTCTATAGTCTTGGCTGGCTTTAACCATTCTGCATATTTTTCAGGCCCTCGTCCTTGCAAAACTTTGGTCCATGTAGGAGCTATGCATATATCGATATACTTGGCTCTCATTTAGTGTAAAGGACAATACTAGTACTTCCCTCTCTCCTAACAGCTATTTTTATCAATTCTTTGCAACTTTTTCTTCTGTGCAACTCCTTGGCAAACAGTTCCCCTCTGGCTACTAGAGCCACATTGCTGGCAGAAAAATGCCTGTGTGTTTAAACACCCCTTTTGCAGGGGCCTTTAACTAATGGCTCTAAATGAGAGTTTGAAAACCCAGCAAACTTGCACAGATCAAGACAATACTGAGGCCAGGCTTATAATCCAGAGCCCCCATGCAGCATCTGGCTGAGACTAGTCTTTGCACAGCTATGTCTGAGATCACATTGGCCTCCTCTCTGTCTCTGTCTTACTTCCCCAGCCCTTACCCATATCTCTGTGATAAATCTCTAGAGCTGGAGATGAATGGATAAGAAAATTGTGATACGTATACACAATGGAATATTACTCAGCCATTTAAAAGAACACATTTGAATCAGTTTTAATGAGGTGGATGAAACTGGAGTTTATTATACAAAGTGAAGTAAGTCAGAAAGAAAAACACCAATACAGTATACTAACACATGTATCCGGAGAAGGCAATGGCACCCAACTCCAGTACTCTTGCCTGGAAAATCCCATGGATGGAGGAGCCTGGTGAACTACAGTCCATGGGGTTGCACAGAGTTGGACACAACTGAAGCAACTTAGCAGCAGCAGCAGCAGCAACAACACATATATATGGAATTTAGAAAGATGGTAACGATGACATTGTATCCGAGACAGCAGGGGAGACACAGATGTATAGAACAGTCTTTTGTGGGAGAAGGTGAGGGTGGGATGATTTGAGAGAGGAGCACTGAAACATATATATTATCATATGTGAAACAGATCACCAGTCCAGGTTCGATGCATGAGGCAGAGTGCTCAAGGCTGGCGCACTGGGATGACCCTGAGGGATGGGATAGGGAGGGAGGTAGGAGGGGGGTTCAAGATGGGGAATGCATATACACCCATGGCTGATTCATGTCAATGGATGAAAAACAACACTACAATATTTTAAAGTAATTAGCCTCCAATTAAAATAAATTAAAAAAAATAGAAGCTACTGCAACTAATTAAAAAAAAATGTCTCTAGTGCTAGAACCTGTGCATTGGAACTACCTTTAGGGAACCCCACCTAAGACATCTAGATAAGC
>SJYC01098265.1:0-18810 GCA_006408675.1 Madoqua kirkii
TGCAGGGGCCTTTAACTAATGGCTCTAAATGAGAGTTTGAAAACCCAGCAAACTTGCACAGATCAAGACAATACTGAGGCCAGGCTTATAATCCAGAGCCCCCATGCAGCATCTGGCTGAGACTAGTCTTTGCACAGCTATGTCTGAGATCACATTGGCCTCCTCTCTGTCTCTGTCTTACTTCCCCAGCCCTTACCCATATCTCTGTGATAAATCTCTAGAGCTGGAGATGAATGGATAAGAAAATTGTGATACGTATACACAATGGAATATTACTCAGCCATTTAAAAGAACACATTTGAATCAGTTTTAATGAGGTGGATGAAACTGGAGTTTATTATACAAAGTGAAGTAAGTCAGAAAGAAAAACACCAATACAGTATACTAACACATGTATCCGGAGAAGGCAATGGCACCCAACTCCAGTACTCTTGCCTGGAAAATCCCATGGATGGAGGAGCCTGGTGAACTACAGTCCATGGGGTTGCACAGAGTTGGACACAACTGAAGCAACTTAGCAGCAGCAGCAGCAGCAACAACACATATATATGGAATTTAGAAAGATGGTAACGATGACATTGTATCCGAGACAGCAGGGGAGACACAGATGTATAGAACAGTCTTTTGTGGGAGAAGGTGAGGGTGGGATGATTTGAGAGAGGAGCACTGAAACATATATATTATCATATGTGAAACAGATCACCAGTCCAGGTTCAATGCATGAGGCAGAGTGCTCAAGGCTGGCGCACTGGGATGACCCTGAGGGATGGGATAGGGAGGGAGGTAGGAGGGGGGTTCAAGATGGGGAATGCATATACACCCATGGCTGATTCATGTCAATGGATGAAAAACAACACTACAATATTTTAAAGTAATTAGCCTCCAATTAAAATAAATTAAAAAAAAATAGAAGCTACTGCAACTAATTAAAAAAAAATGTCTCTAGTGCTAGAACCTGTGCATTGGAACTACCTTTAGGGAACCCCACCTAAGACATCTAGATAAGCATGTACTCACTCTTTAGCTCTCAGGACAAATGTCACTTCTTAAGGATTTCTGACTACCAGAAGTCCTTTACCATACCAGCTGATGAGCATTTCTACTCATAGTACATCCAAATAAAACTCTGATACATGTTGAGAATCTCTGACCATAAGCCATATACAGCAAGACCACGTGTGTTTGGTTTATCATTGTGTCCCCATTGCTTAGCATAGTAGCTCAAGAAAAATAAGTCTTTATTAAATAAATGAATACAAGCTGACAAGCTATAAGTGTGATGAACATGAGTACAATGACAGATGAAATTTTATTACTCAAACCATTTCTACTGAGCAGCTATATGCCAGCCAATGTAGTAACTGTTAAGTTTTCATAGGCACTCAATAAGTGTTTGTGAAGTAAACAAATTGCATGATATATGAATTAATTGTACAAGGAAAGTTACAATCTAGTTGGAAAAAATAAAAACACTGGAATGTTTAAAAGTCATGATTGTTGACATACCCCACAGGTTGTCTAGTTGGTTTCAAAGTTACCTTAACAAAGAAATAAAGAGTTTATTCTTTTTGAATTTCAGCCAGATGGGCTATTTCCAAAGTTATGTGACTATATTTGGCTGACACCAAGGTACTACAAGAAGCTAAAGCTCATTATACCCCATCTATTTTCTGTGCCTGTACCCTGATTTCTGAGGTTTTACTTGGCACGATCTCCTTTTACAAGTGCTTAGAATTGAAAACAGTTGAAGTTTCATGACTTTATAGTCAGTTTATTTTTAAAGGGTGTTGGGGAGGTCCTTAGTTTGACAAACCTTAAATTGTAAGAACTCATAACCCATATTTTAGGGTGTTCTGATTGCTGAGAGTTCATAAATGAAAATCAGTATGTTAAGGTTGGAGATACTGTTTTCAAATAGAAACTAGGTTTGGATTTAGAGATTCTTACTCCAATTTCTGCCTCTTCCCCTAAGTTACAGGAATGAGCTCTTGCCTTATAATAACATCTGTATTACAGAGTGAACTCTCCTTCTAAAAGCCCCTATTCTAGGCAATGTTGGTTGGTTTTTTGATGAAGGGTTTAGCACATTTACTGTCCTAAAATCAAACTGCACAACTGAAGGTGCTTGAGGATAAATTTCAAGCCAACTCTTGTTGAAACACTTATTCTGGAATATCATATATTGCATTAAGAAAAGGTGGCACTTGGCCAGCTGAATCATTAGCAATTGCTTTGATCTATGCTCTATTTTGAATTTTTTGATATGACGCAGATTATATTTCACAATGTATATTTCAATCATAACATCAGTAAAAATTATTGGGCATATACTAAATGTAGCACATCATGTGTTAGCCTAGGCATAAAAATAGAAAAATTCTGTAAGATGCATATATAAGTCAATCCTACCATGTTTCAGTTTTAGCTATTTCCTCACTAACTCAACTGACTTCATCCAAAGGAGGCTCAACAGCACTTGGTATGTACTTTAGAATCATTTTATGTTTCTAAGAAGTTTAGAATGGCTAAGTGTCATTGAACTCTGTGGGTTCGAATCCTGCTTCTCCACTATGCTCCATCAGAGTTCACAGGCAAATTGCTTAATCCCTAATTTCTGTGGGAAAATCATTAACCTTATGTGGTCCCAAGTTTCTTCATCTGAAAGCTGATGATAATAACAGTTACCACTTCAAAACCTTTTCTTGGTAAGGACTAAGTGAATTCAGTATATGTAAAGTACTTAGAATAGTACCTGCAATAATAAGCACTATGTTAAAGAAAAAATTTTATATACACAAAAAACAAAACCATGTATTTGCTCACATTTTCACTGATATTAGTGTGACCCTAGAGAATTCCTTAATTTTGTTAAATTCCCTTTTTATAACTGTAATGTGGGTCCACTGATCTCCTCACATTGTTATATAAGGATTAAATGAACTAATCTAGCAGAATATCACCTTGCCAGCCAAAGCATGTGGCCTTGTACATATCAAGTGTTTAACAATATTTATTATATGAATGATTGAGGGAGTTGAGTGAAAGAACAATTAATTTCTATGCCACCCCCATGTCATATTCACTGATTCATTTCAAGAAAGTTATTGAGGATCTTCTAGGTGCCAGGTACTTTATTAGATCCTAGGGGATGCCACAATGAACAAGGCCATCTCTTGTGGACAGTTAGAATCTAATATGAGAGATAGCTATTAATCAAATAAGCAAGCACTTCATTAGAATTGTGACATGTGCTAAAAACCCTGTAAAAATAGGATGTGTGATGATCACATTTATTCAGTACATTTCTCTCACTTTACAGATAAAGAAAATAGGGTGGACTATCAGTTGAGAGTGAATCAAGGTCACAGTGTTAAGGTCTATAGGGCTTCCCCTGTGGCCCAGTGGTAAAGACTCTGCCTAAGATGTGGGAGCCACAGGAGATGTGAGTTCCAACCCTGCATGGGGAAGATCCCCTGGAGGAAGCTATGGCAACCCATTCCAGGATTCTTGCCTGGAGAATCCCCATGGACAGAGGAGGCGGACAGGCTGCAGCCCATAGGGTTGCAAAGAGTTGGGCACAACTGAAGCGACTTAGGACAGCATAAGGTTTACAGCAAAATTGAGGGTATGGTAGTAAAGACTCTGCCTAAGATGTGGGAGCCACAGGAGATGTGAGTTCCAACCCTGCATGGGGAAGATCCCCTCGAGGAAGCTATGGCAACCCATTCCAGGATTCTTGCCTGGAGAATCCCCATGGACAGAGGAGGCGGACAGGCTGCAGCCTATAGGGTTGCAAAGAGTTGGGCACAACTGAAGCGACTTAGGACAGCATAAGGTTTACAGCAAAATTGAGGGTATGGTACAGAGAACTTTCCTTAAACCGCCTTCCCTTACACAGTGTTGCCTTTGTCAACGTTGCCCATCAGAGCAGCACAGTGCAGTTCTTACAATTACGATTGCACATTGACCCATCATACTCACCCAAAGCCCATAGTTTGCATTAAACTTTATTCTTAATGTTGTACATTGTATGGGTTTGGAAAAATGCATACAAAAATGTATCCATCATTTGGTATCATGCAGAGTGTGATACCTTGGAGATCCTATGTGCCTTACCTCTTCATCTCTTCCCCATCCTCCAGCTCCTGCAATCGCATTATCTTTTTACTGTCTCCATAGTTTTGCCTTTTTCAGATGCCATATAGTTGGAATCATACAGTATATAGCCTTTTCAGATTGGTTTCTTTCACTTAGTAGTGTACTTTTAAGTTTCCTCCATGTCTTTTCATGGCTTGATAGCACATTTCTTTTTAGCATTAAATAATGTTCCATTGTGTGATGTACCACAGTTTATCTATTCACTGACTAAAGTACATCTTGGTGAGTGCTTCTTTTTTCTTTTGAACTCCATGTTGGGTGAAATTGACAAATGGATACTTATTGTGCCTTAAAAGACAATTAACTTCTGTTTATAGATCAAAGTCTGGGGCTTAGTAATGAGTAAAAGGATTGGGGCAAAACACCTCAAATAAAAACTATCACGGTTTCCAAGAGTTGACTACCTTTCACATACTAAGCACTTTATCTCCATCATTTGATTCAATCTGCATAACCTGTGAATAAATATTATTGCAAACTAAGACTTAAAGGGTCTCTGAGCAAGATTGCTTCAGTATCATATAGCCAGAAAGGGCAGCAAGCCCTGTGGATGTGATAATAAAATTCACACTCTTCTAAGGTAGCAAACTGTTTCTACTTTGGAACAATTTGGGCTCAGATAACCTCAGAGTGTGCAATCTTTAGGTTTCAGAATCAGTTCCTGAATTTCTAGTTGATGAAGACCATGAATACTTAAATATACATCTTATTGCTTTCTTCTCTTGGTACATTACTTACTTGTTTCCCTCATGTGAAACTCATGCTTGACATGATGGGATAAAGAGAAAAAGAAGGAAAGAGAATTAGGATATCAGAGAGCATCGCAGAGAAATTGGGAAGTGACTACAGAATGTTTTTTGGTGTTCTAAAATTCCTCTATTTTTCCAGGTACCTCTGAATTAGCAGAGAGTGGGACAATACCTGATGGAAATTCCAATATAATCATTATTAACCAGCATTATTAACCATTATTAATGGCCTTTTGAAAAGGCCATTCTATTCTATTTTCCAGAAACTCTATATCTACTGCATGCTCAGTCACTCAATTGTACACAACTCTTTGTGACCCTATAGACTGTAGCCCGCCAGGTCCTCTGTCCATTCTTTCCAGGCAAGAATACTGAAGTGGGTTGCCATTTCCTTCTCCAGAGGGGTACTTGATAATACGGGTGACTATGTGTCAGGGAGAGGGTTGTAATGGTCACTCACCTTTGAGGACTCTCAAAAAAGAACGTACAAGAACTTTTACTCTGTAGAGAGCCAAAGGTCAACTATGTAGAAGGAGCAGAGTCATGGGCTAAGGGTTATGCTAAGCCTTTACCTGTATATTGCATGGATAACTCATCTTCTCAATTATTCATTATATCCCCATTTTACAGATGAGGAAACAGAAGCAATGAAGGTAAATAAATAATCCAAACAAGGTGGCACAGGTGGGGCTGAGGATCAAACCTAGATCTGAGACACTCCAAATCTAGCCTTTTCTTCCCCATGAGAACACATTCAATGGAAGACAAATCTGACCCACTGGCTGGGTTGTTTTATTTGTTTGTGAAGTCTGGTTTCATTTTGCCCTACACATTGATCAGCTGCTCCACTAACAAACACAAATTTAAAAAGCTCCTAGAATATCTCACTTTTTCAGTGACTGTTAAAATGACACTGGGGAGTAAGGCAGGAGTGGAGTTTTGCAAGATCCATTACTATGTACAAACTGCTCCTTTCCACATCTCTCTTGAAATATCATCACCCATTCAGTTTCATGCTATTATAGTAACAATAAAGCAGCTTTCTATAAGATACATGGAAAATTCATCATTCTCTGCTAGGGTAAGAGACTTTAAGTGCCAAGGCCAAAAGGAAGAGAGATCATTGTTGTAATTTTAAGTTCAGAGAATTAATACATATATGGTAGTGATATTAACACACATATTATGCTTAAACTTTTAAAAAGATCTGCCAGTTTTTAAATAGAAGAACATGATTTAGTCTCCCTGTTAACCAGATTTGTTTGAGCTTGAAAAGAAGAAACAAAAACAAACCTAGAAGCAATACTCATGGTAATTATTTTAAATAATGATAGACACTCAGATTCTGAGATAAGTACACATACATGAGAAAGATTTAAGGCTGAAATTAAGTAATTTAAAGTGTCTACAACTGTGTACGTGATTACTGTCACGTATTATAGCAATGAGGCATACATGGGAAGTCATTTACAATAAGAAAATAATGAGTATTATTTGTACTCTGTCACTTCTAGCATTCCTGGAGTCAGTTGGGGAAAGAAGCAGTCACAGAAAAGAGCCAGGCAAGGGAGAGGAGGCAGTAGCTTCCTCCTCTTTGTTGCTTTATTTTGCTGTTGAGTGGAGACAATCAGTGTTAACTTACTTGTCTCCTGCCAGATCTGATGTGCTCCATCTGAAGCTGGATCTGAGTGCCAGTGCCTGTCCTGTGCCATTTCCTAGGAAGAGTCACACAGGATCCCTATGATACCAAGACAGAAAGGTTCCATTCAGTGCCTAAGAGATGACTGTTTGTCTTTTAGTGGATAGATATAGGAGAGGTCGGTAGTTCTCAAATGTTAGCATGTGTCTAAATCACCTGAAAGACATTAAAACACTGGATGATGGGTTTAATCACCAGAGTTTCTGATTATGTCTGGTGTTAGGCACATGAATTAATGTTTTTAATAAGTGCCCACATGGTTCTGATACTGATGGTCTGAGGACTACACCTTGAGAAGCTCTGATGTAGAGGTTAAATAAAACCACAGGTCCTACTGTTAGACGGGCCTGGGTTCCTATCCCAGCTCTTCCACTTGCGTGATCCTGGGAAGAGTACTATACTCTTACAAAGAATCATTTGTTTTGCTTCAGTTCAGTTCAGTTCAGTTACTCAGTTGTGCTGACTCTTTGTAACCTCATGAGTTGCAGCATGCCAGGCCTCCCTGTCCATCACCAACTCCCAGAGTTCACTCAAACTCATGTCCATCGAGTCGGTGATGCCTTCCAGATGTTTCATCCTTTGTTGTCCCCTTCTCCTCCTGCCCCCAATCCCTCCCAGCATCAGGGTCTTTTCCAATGAGTCAACTGTTCGCATAATGTGGCCAAAGTATTGGAGTTTCAGCTTCAGCATCAGTCCTTCCAATGAACACCCAGGACTGATCTCCTTTAGGATGGACTGGTTGGACCTCCTTGCAGTCCAAGGGACTCTCAAGAGTCTTCTCCAACACCACAGTTCAAACACATCAATTCTTTGGCACTCAGCTTTCTTCACAGTCCAACTCTCACATCCATACATGACCACTGGGAAAACCATAGCCTTGACTAGATGGACCTTTGTTGGCAAAGTAATATCTCTGCTTTTTAATATGCTGTCTAGGTTGGTTATAACCCTCCTTCCAAAGAGTAAGCGTCTTTTAACTGCATGGCTGCAATCACCATCTGCAGTGATTTTGGAGTCCCAAAAAACAAAGTCTGACACTGTTTCCACTCTTTCCCCATCTATTTCCCATGTAGTGATGGAAACAGATGCCATGATCTTTGTTTTCTGAATGTTGAGCTTTAAACCAATTTTTTCACTCTCCACTTTCATTTTCATCAAGAGGCTTTTAAATTCCTCTTTACTTTCTGCCAGGGTGGTGTCATCTGTATATCTCAGGTTATGGATATTTCTCCCAGCAATCTTGATTCCAGCTTGTGCTTCTTCCAGTCCAGCATTTATCATGATGTACTCTGCATAGAAATTAAATAAGCAGGGTGACAATATATAGCCTTGACATACTCCTTTTCCTATTTGGAACCAATCTGTTGTTCCATGTCCAGTTCTACCTGTTGCTTCCTGACCTGTATACAGATTTCTCAAGAGGCAGATCAGGTGGTCTGGTATTCCCATCTCTTTCAGAATTTTCCACAGTTTATTGTGATCCACAGTCAAAGGTGTTGGCATAGTCAATAAAGCAGAAATAGATGTTTTTCTGGAACTCTCTTGTTTTTCCCATGATCCAGAGGCTGTTGGCAATTTTGTCTCTGCTTCCTCTGCCTTTCCTAAAACCAGCTTGAACATCTGGAAGTTCACAGTTTCCATCATGTGAGATGAGTGCAATTATGTGGTAGTTTGAGCATTCTTTGGCATTGCCTTCCTTTGGGATTGGAATGAAAACTGACCTTTTCCAGTCTGCAATGGCCTAAATATTGTGCTTAGTGTTTTTATTCATGTAATGTCATTAGCACCTTAGATTATCAGTATGAAATAGATACCATGCTCCCTACTTTACAGATGAAATGTGAACTCAAACAGTAGGATAACTTGTCCATTACCTGTCACACATATAACAGATGTATCACCAGTAACAAATTCTTTAAAATGGCCTAAAGTTTTCTTCCTCAAATTTCTCTTAAATATTTGAAATGTGTTTTCCACTGGGTTGGGATTAAAGCTGAATGTCAAGAGAAGAGAAGATAGGACTTAATCTTGATCAGAGTCAGGAAACTGAGTCTCCTCTTTATCTAGGAAAGGACTAAGACACATCAGTGTCCTTTGACAGCTCTGCTCACTGTGTGTCTGAGAAATAGTTCTGAAAAGAATATAGCTTTTATTAAATTGTTTTGCTTAATTCCTTGACATTTGATTTGCCTCAAAGTCTTCCATCATCTTCTCGCCATTTACAATATTGGACATAAAAATAAAAAATTTTATTGAACCATAAAAATGCTCTAATAAAGTAGAGGTGGTAAAGCCTTCTAAGTGTCAGCATGGAAGGCAATTCCATGAGAGCCAAGAGAATGGGCCTCCATCAGGAAATGAAATCCTAGTTAGGGATAATATTGAAACTTATTTTTTTAAATAAAACAAATAGAAACGCTTACATATTTAGACTTACAGAAGAGATATAAAGTGCTGTCTGTGAGAGACTAACCAAGACCCTGGAAAGTACAGACAAGCCTCAGTGTTGCCACTTGTATGTGTCCTGTATTGATGCTTGGCATTCAAAACTACCTAAAGTCACTTTGGTGAAGGAATTTATGATTGAGTGGCAGGCTGATGGAAATGCATCTTTGCAAATATACTTGGTGTAAACTTACCTGTCATAGACAATGGCACTGTTTTAGGAGGGTTTTCAGATTCATCACAGTCTCTATGGTATTTTCCTTTAATAATGCATCTTGAAAAATAAGACGTTTAGCTAAGGCTGCTAATTCTATGAAACGCTAATCATTTAAGCTGTCTAACCTTGTTCAGGGTATTATTTCTATCCATTATCCATCATGCTAAGAAATGACAGCTCAGGGACAAGGAGACGTTTCAAGCAAATGCTTTAAGACAGTGTTTTAGTTTGCAGGCACTGGCCAATGTTAATTAAATTATATAAACAATGACTCATGGTATAAATAGAGTATGGAGAAGCTTGCAAGAAAAAATACAGTTCAATAACTTTAAAACTACTTATTCTTTCCCAAAGAAAATAAAAGGAAGCTTTTATTCTCTGAATTTTGTTTACCTTTCTAAAATTCAGTGATTCAGTGTTGTCAAAATACATTGTCTCTGAAAGTTCCACTTTAGCAGGGGAAATCTTTCTGGATTCTATTTTAAGAATCTATTCTGCATTGGGGACTTTTTTTTTTCTAAAGGGAAAAAAGTAAGCTTCTTTGGAACCACAGGACCATGAGTTAAACCCCTATACATTTGCAAGTAGGAAAACAAATCCCAGTGGATGGGAGGTGTAATTAATATTAGTATATACTACTGTAACTGCCAATATTTCTTGAATACACCTCATCATTAAGTATAACTGCTAGCATTTCTCTAATATGTGCACTCCTTTCTGTCAGTAGAAGGTTACCAGTTTTTGAAATTTTGGCCACCCAGTTGGATAATGGTCTCAGAATCAATGGCATATATAAAAATGTGGAAATATCACCAGCAGCTATTGATCACGTTCTTTACCATGACGGGAAAAATATATGATAGTATTCCATGTTCTTTCAGTTCAGTTCAGTTCAGTCACTCACTTGTGTCTGACTCTTTGCGACCCCATGAATCACAGCACGCCAGGCCTCCCTGTTCATCACCCTCTCCTGGAGTTCACTCAGACTCAGTCGATAGTCAGTGATGCCATCCAGCCATCTCACCATCTCATCCTCTGTCATCCCCTTCTCCTCCTGCCCCCAATCCCTCCCAGCATCAGAGTCTTTTCCAATGAGTCAACCCTTCACATGAGGTGGCCAAAGTACTGGAATTTCAGCTTTAGCATCATTCCTTCCAAAGAAATCCCAGGGCTGATCTCCTTCAGAATGGACTGGTTGGATCTCCTTGCAGCCCAAGGCACTCTCAAGAGTCTTCTCCAACACCACAGTTCAAAAGCATCAATTCTTTGGCGCTTAGCCTTCTTCACAGTCCAACTCTCACATAAATACATGACCATGTCCTTTAATATATTATAAAATCCACAGCTTATCAACCTTCTGGAAATTCAGAACTTTGAATTCAGAGTGTTGAATCTATACCTTTAAAAAGAAAGAAGCTGCTGAGGTACCCTTAATTTCTATTATCTCCTTTTATCCCATTTCCCTGGTAGCTCAGCTGCTAAAGAATCCACCTGCAATGCAGAAGACCCTGGTTTGATTTCTGGATTGGGAAGATCTCCTGGAGAAGAAATCAGCTACGCACTCCAGTATGCATGGGCTTCCCTGGTGGCTCAGATGGTAAATAATCTGCCTGCAATGCAGGGGACCTGGGTTTGATCCATGGTTTGGGAAGATCCCCTGGAGGAAGGCATGGCAACCCACTCCAGTATTCTTGCCTGGAGAATCCCATGGACAGAGGAGAGGAGCCTGGCAGGCTACAGTCCATGAGGTTGCAAAGAGTCAGACACAACTGAGTGACTAAGCACACACAACACATCCTTTTGCCATTCCTAGTAGAGTCATAGGAAGAAGTAATGTGTCATAAACATACTAGTGACCTTTATTTATACAAACATATCCTGCTAATTTAGGGGATTTAGCTAAAGAAGCTTGCAAGGTATGGTCACAGTACCTCAGGGACTTCTCTTCACTATTCTGTCAATAGTAGTGGTTCATTCGTGGAGTACTCTGAGACCCCATGGACTGTAGCCCACCAGGTTCTTCTGTCCATGAGATTTCCCAGGCAAGAGTACTGGAGTGGATATAGCCATTTTGTGGATTCAAGTATGCCGAGAAGTAGTAAGAAGGATTGCCCACAAGATTGTACAGTTTGAGGGCTCAATAAACTTAAAAATAACATTCTAAAGGAAGAGAAATTAAAGATCACAAGTTGGGTTAAAATAGTGTTGAAATAGAAAAGTAAGTATTATTTCACTTCTCTTATTCAGATTTTCCATTCACACAATTTCAATCAGTTCATGGTTGAATCCCATCTTTCACTAAACAGTGAATAATAAATAAACAGACAAATAAGTGAACAAATAGGTGCAAATTACAGTGTGGACAGATACTTCTGCAGCGAGAGGAAGTGATAGCAGTGGCTATGGCAACAATGAAAAATAGGGTTTTTGATACACGACTTGAAAGTTCCCTGGTGGCTCAGATGGTAAAGCGTCTGCCTGCAATGTGGGAGACCTGGATTCAATCCCTGGGTCAGGAGGATCCCCTGGAGAAGGGAATGGCAACCCACTCCAGTACTCTTGCCTGGAAAATCCCATGGATGGAGGAGCCTGGTAGGCTACAGTCCATGGGGTTGCAAAGAGTTGGACACGACTGAGCGACTTCACTTTCTTTCTTTGATACTCAGCTCAGCACCTCAATAGCATCCTTGGCACAGATCTCAATGGGCTGAGCCAGCAGTGGGTAGGGGGATGTAGTCAGACTGCACAATGGTGGAATCAACATCAAACACCAAACTTGGGCAATGTTCTTGATGACTACTAAATATAGTGTTGGCCAGCTCTTCAAGGACAGAATGTGATATACTAGAGCCATTTCCTTTTTCTTCCCTCATCAGCTTCTTTTCTGCCTTAAAAAGAAGAGCATCTGAAAGGTGAGCCATGTCATCTTTTCTACTTATGATAGCATTATTCAATGAAGGAAATGCTATGGGCTGGTATATCTGGATTTTAGCTAGGAATTTCAAGTTCATCTTATAGGCAACATGGAGAAATACATCTTGATGATGGTGAAATGTTTGAACTCAAGGTAAAAGGCCTCTAGTGTCACAATTATTTCCATAACAGATTAGGAAATTTATTGGAAGAAATCCCCCAAGATAAGAAGGTCATGGTGTGCAAATCTGTTTTAATGGGAGAAAAGCAGAATCAAAGAGTGAATGATGCCCGAAAGATGTTTATCAAATAGGGAGGCAGCTGAGTAGAAAACGGCAATAAAATCAGATACAAAAAGTTCCCATTGCCCAGGACCTTTGGGCTGAATTTAACATAATAAGTGACGTATAAGTGAAAGAGTGCTTTTTGTTTTTCTAAATATGAAGGGTGGGATACTGAGAATTATATATGTTCAAAGAGAATAAAGCAAGTTACATTGCATTTTTAATTATATTCTTAACATTAAGTCAAACCTATTTCTCAAATAAATTGCAGATTATATCCAGCTTGCTTTTAATTCTTAAGAGATGAGTGTTTTCTGAGATAATAATGTAAAAAGATGAAGAATTTTTGCTTTCTTTATAACAATCAGCTGTTGCATAGTGAGTCACACTGGTGAAGAAGGATAATTCTAAATCGGGAGTTATCAGCTTATTGGTGGTTAAATTAACACAAACTATCACCTATATTGACTTCCTTGTGGCTTAGGGGATTTTCACAGGGATTTGCCTCATGAAAATTTCCAAATGTTTGTGGATTTTTAAGATACTGTTCCAATACTGACCTCCAGTTTAATTATATTGTGGTCAGGGAAGATACTTTATGTGATTTTAGTCTGTTGAAACGAATTGTGACTTATTTTATTGCCCAGTTGGTTAATAGTGTTTTTCAACACTTCTAGATCCTTACTGATTTTCTGTCTACTTGTTCTATCAATTATTGAGAGAAGGTGTGTTAAAATTTCCAACTATAGTTGTATATATATATTTATCTCTTTAGATTTCAGTTTTTGCTTCATGTATTTTGAAGCTCTGTTGTTAGGTACAAACGTTTTAAGACTGTACATCTTCTTGATGAGCTGGTGGTCCATTTATATTTATGAATGCCTCCTTTCTATCTCTGGTACATTCTTTGTCTGGAAATCTACTTTGTTTCATGATAATATAGCCGTTGGGCTTCCCTTGTGACTCAGTGGGTAAAGAATCTGCCTACAATGCAGGAGACCTAGGTTCAATCCCTGGGTTGGGAAGATCCCAACAGCTATAATATAGTCATTATAGTTTTCTAATTATCCTTGCATAATATATCTTTATCTCTTTTTATATTTTATTTGATTTTTTAATATTTAACATATGTTGTTGTTTTGTTTTGTTGACAACATAGAGTCTTGCTTTTCAATCCAGCTTTTAATTGGAGTTTTTATCTTTTTCATTTAATGTATTTATTTCAGTTTAATATCTTTGTTGTTTTCTACTTTTTTTTTTTTACAGTTTTCCTTGTTACATTTTACTCTTTTCTGAAGAACAGTTACAAAACATTATATTTGTTCTCCTGTATGCAGTATGTCTTCTGATCAAACCCTTTCCTGGCTTCTTTTAAGATTTTTCTCATTCCTTGATTTTTAACATTTTGATTATGGTATGCATTGGTGTGATTTTGTTCATCTTTCTTGGGGTTTTGATTTTGTTTTTGTTTCTTTAGCTTCTTGGATATGTGATTTTATAAAACTGATAAAAATTGAACCGTTATTGTTTCAAATCATTTTTATGACAATCCATTCTCATTTTTCTGGGACTTTAGTTAAATACGCATTACTGTGCTTAACAGTGTCCCTTTTGTCAATGTTGCTTTAATATTTTTTTGTGTTTTTTTCCTTGTGTTTCAGTTATGATACATTCTATTGTTATGTTTCCAGTGCTCTTTTCTTTCACAGTGTCTCCTTGACTGTTGACCTCATCTAATGATTTTAAAAATGTTTTAGATATTATATATTTTTAACTCTGGAGACTCTCTTCTATATATTAAATTTCTCCTTTTATGTTAAAATTTTCTTTTAAGTCCTTAGTCACATTTATCATAGCTGTTTCAAAGTTTCTATCTGCTAATTTTATCAGCTCTTAAATTCCTGAGCCTGTTTCTGTTGACAGTTTTTCTCTTGGTATGAATCAAATTTTTCTGTACTTCTTACACACATTGTAGCTTTTAATTAGATACTTAATTTGTGGATATAACATTGTTGAGGGTATGGGTTTTGTTGTCATCCTTTAAAGATATTTCAATTTGGTTTCCATAGGTCATGAAGTCCTTTGCAGATGAGCTTAATTCTTTTGAACTTTAAGATTTTTAAAAAGTGACCAAAAGTAAACTTGACTCTAAGTCTAACTTAGACTTGCTATACAGTCATGGTCCTTCTAAGATCCTACTGAGTGCCTTAGGTTCAACAAGGTTTTTGCACTCTGGTTGGTTAGAACTTGAAAGTCTTCCAGCTCTGTTTAAGCCCTGGGAATTGTTTAGCTACAACTTTGTAGTAATTGCAAGGGATGTGTGCAGGAGATGTGGGTTTAACCTCTGAGTCAGGAAGATCTCTTGGAGGAAAATGGTAACCCATTCCAGTGTTCTTGCCTAGGAAACCCCATGGACAGAGGAGCCTGCCAGGCTACAATCCATGGGGTTGTAAAAGAGTCAGACATGACTCAGTGACTAAACAACAACAACAGTAATTCTCTTATCATGTATGTGTTCCTCACGTTCGGCCAAATTCAGAGAAGTACATACAAATTTATTGGGCTTTTTCTCTACCATACTCCTTCTTTTCCATTATTTTGCTTTAGACATTACATGTGCATCAGTCTCTGATTTCTGTCCCCTTTCAGAGAGACCAGTGTTCTGTTTGGATTACTCCTTCCTGTACAGAAAATGCCTGTAGGCAGAAAATTGGAAAGCTGCAGGACTTACCTTGTTTGTTCCCTATTATCAAGGATCACTCTCCTGTGTTGCTAGCTCATCAGTGACAGAAATCAACTATTCACATAGTTTGTCCAGTTTTCCAGTAGTGTGCTATAAGAAATTAGCTATACTACCAGTTGCTCCACTATGATTGAAGCAAAGTTGACATTACAGTTTTTAATCCCTTATCTTGATGTAAGTTTTCCATTTTCCCATTCTCCTAGAACAAACATATTTAAAAAATACCTAGGTAGTTTATTCCATGTACTTTTGACAGTTCTGTTAGGTATACCACACTTGCAAGTTTTGTGAATTGCAGTACTTAAATATATCCAAAACTCAGTGTTCTTAAACATGAGAATAATATTACTAAGCTCATGAAAATATAAGTAATAAGATATATAAAGCTTGGATTTGAAAGGAAGATTGATAAATGGTTTTCTCACATCATTAGCAGTCACAAAAACTGTCTTAAAAAGAGGCAGAATTTTGTGGTTACTTATATTTGTCTCAAGTCAATGATAAAATAATCCTTATCTCTCCTATAAATCAAACAACCAACTAGATGCAAGTTAAAAACAGTGATCTCATATTACTGTATTTTAATTATTCCCCTGTATCACCAAAGAATAAACTGGTTTCCCTCTGTGCCAAAATTTAATTGACTACTCAGGTCAATAATGGTTTTATATAGCACCTTTCAGAAACCACAAGGAATTAAAAACTACACATAGGATCACTTCATTTTTTTTTTTTTTAATCCTTGGCTTTTTGCCACCACTGTATAGCTTGATCCCACACAGGATTCTAAAATGATATTCTGATTTCAAAGCCAAGATACACATGCCATTCTTTTTCTTCATTAATAGGACAGAATACAGACCTCAATAAACCAGTCAACAAACATTCTAAATGCCAAAACAAAGCTAATGGACTTCCAGAATAACTTGACATCCTTACTCTGTTAGGCTTACAAAAATAAAACCCAGTGAAGATGGAGATGTACCCAAGGGCCTGGGAAAAGGATACATCAGTGAGGAAGAGTTCAGTTCAATTTAATACATAAATAACACAAGAATGTTTGAGATGACTAGAATCTTACAGACCACCTAGTTCTATGTTTGGAGCAGATAGGGATGGGGCAATAGGAAAGGAGGAGTTAAATTGGCAGGGTCCTAGGTAGTCTCATTTTATCATGCAGAATACTCCAGTGTTTTATTTGGACTTTGCAGTGTGGTTTAGTTGGAAAAAAAAAAAATAGTAATGTTGCTAATCAAAATTGTTGACCAATCGTGATTTAGTCAATCAACCTCATTTTGTAGATGGAGAATGACAACCAAACCTGACTTGATGCAAGTTTACGAAGTTAGTTAGTGGCCTTGCTATGACTGTAATTCAACTTTCTGAACTCCCGGGCTACTGTTTCTCACAGAGAAAAAGAGGGCAGGTTTTCCAATTGTTTCTTATTTGTTTTTCTCACTGTGTTCCAATTCACGTGCTAGGTTCTAGGGAAACAAAAATAAGGTTAATTTCAAATAAGAAACAAGTATACCAAGAAATGGCAACCCTCTCCAGTATTCTTGCCTGGAGAATCCCATGGACAGAGGAGCCTGGTAGGCTACAGTCTATGGGGTTGCAAGAGTTGGACACAACTGAGCGACTAAGCACATTAACAATAGCTAAAATACAATGTTGTGAGTGCATTTTGAATGTAAAATAGGGTGCTACCAGAAGACAGAGGAGGGACATATACATTTTACTGTGGGGAGAGAGTAGGTAATATCAGAGAAGCATCTTGAAGGATATTTAGATATTGGCAGTAAAAGCTGAGAGACTTTTCTTCCCAACTGAGGGAACAATATGTGCAAAAGCACTTAGATGAGAGAAAGGTTTGGTGTTCCAGAGGGGTGATGTCTGTAAGAGGGAAGAATAGGAAGCTCTAGACCCCCATTCACCCTTCAAATACACTGATTGAACAATCAACACAGCACAGTTCACTTTGCTACAAATTCAGAAACAGCTGAGAGGCCACTGCATCCAGAGTGAGTAGGAAACCAACCACATCAAAGCTGGTAGGAAAAGTTGAGATGCTCCTTCACAATAATCTGCCCCCCTCCCCAGCACAGTATTGCATGATTGAGGGAAGATGTTCAACTCCCTGGAAGGGGAAGAAGAGGACTGGACCAGATTCCAATGTTCTGATTTTTGTGGAGGATTTCCAGGGGACTGGTTTCTGTCTTGTCTGAATCTGAGCACTAATAGGAAAGGATCCCAGACTGAGAATCTCTGAGAATATCGATGGTGGCATGAGTAGCATGTAAGCACTTGTCATGGCCCCTCCCCCTAGTTCAGCACACAGCAAGAGGGTAAGAAAGTCCAGATTCCATCTTCTCTCTAGGGAGGAAGAGAGTTGGACCATGTGTCTCACATTCCAGCTTTCCCAGGGACTGTCCAAGGGCATGGCTCTGTCTCAGCATGCTGATAGAACCTGGTATATTCTATATGACTGGCAGCAGCTGAGAACCACACAACAGTCTGGATACCCTGAGAACACTCATGATAGTCTGTCCCACAGTCTCAGCACTGAGCAAGATAATGAAAATCACAGGTCACAGATTCTTCTCAGGAAGAGCATGAGCTGGACTGTACATCCAATGTCCTAACATTTCAGGCACCTGCCAGAATATCTGACGTCTGTCTCCCCAAGTCTCAGAGAACTAACTGCATCTGGTATACTCTGGATGACTGAGGAGCACTGAGAACCAAGTGGAAGGTTTGGACTAGTATGCAGTCACCTGCTAGAGTTCCTCTTTGGCAGGAGATGAATGTATTTAGCAAGACTCCCAGCTCCTGGCTTATTCCTGGGTAGGGCAATCAAAGATTGAAGTATATGATCGATGTTTAGACTTTTCAGTTGGCTTACCAAGGAACTCACTTCAGTCTCTCTACTGTCAGAGGATGGACAGATTCAGCATGCTCCAGATGTCAAAGAGCACCTGAAAACAGAAAAGGAGCTGGAGGCATGCTTCCAGTTTCAAAAGACTCGTGGTATAGCAGACAGACATCAGTTGTTGTTGTTTAGTTTCAAACTCATGTCTGACTCCTTTGTGACCCTTTGGACTGTAGCCCTCCAGGCTCTTCTGTCCATAGGATTTCCCAAACAAGAATACTGGAGTGGGTTGCCATTTCCTTTTCCAGGGGATCTTCCTAACCCAGAGATCGAACCCTGATCTCCTGCATTGACAGGCAGACTCTTTACCACTGAGCCACAAAGGAAGCCCACATTCACTGGAGGGACTAAGAAATTACGAACGACTCTGAACTGAACTGAAAAGAAACCAGGGAATTTCTTCAACTGGTAATTTATATACAAGTGACCAGAGAATACACATATATAAGGAAGGTTTGAATGGGCTCCAGGATCTTGGGCCAAACTGATCGATGGGGGTTTATTCCTGGATGAGCTCAGTCTGTGAAGACTGAGTGAGGTAGCTGTTCCTTCCTAATGTACAGATAGCAAAACAAAGCATGGAATGAAGGAATGAAGATGTGAATTAATAAATGAATGAATTTAAAAAATGAATGAAGAGACAAGAATGAAAATGGACCCTTATTTGATTCAT
>SJYC01098267.1:0-54148 GCA_006408675.1 Madoqua kirkii
TGAGAAGATCACACATTCTTTTATCCACTCAGCTCCAGAACAGGCTGAAGTGAGCACAGGGAAAATGGATAGACGTGAGCACCATTGTGTGTGTGCTTATATATGCATAAGTGAAAGTGAAAGTCTCTCAGTTGTGTCCATCTCTTTGCGACCCCATGGAGTATACAGTCCATGGAATTCTCCAGGCCAGAATACTGGAGTGGGTACTCTTTCCTTTCTCCAGGGCATCTTCTTAACCTAGGGATCGAACCCAGGTCTTCCACATTGCTGCTGCTGATGCTGCTAAGTTGCTTCAGTCGTGTCCTACTCTATGAGACTCCATACATGGCAGCCCACCAGACTCCCCCATCCCTGGGATTCTCCAGGCAACAACACTGGAGTGGATTACCATTTCCTTCTCCAATGCATGAAAGTGAAAAGTGAAAGTGAGTGTCTGACTCTTAGGGACCCCACACGGACTGCAGCCCACCAGGCTCCTCCATCCATGGGACTTTCCAGGCAAGAGTACTGGAGTGGGGTGCCATTGCCTTCTCCCTATATATGTATAGGAGTGCGCAAATATATATCGTGTGTGTATGTATATATGATTATGTGTGTGTATTCATATATGTGTGTATGTGTGTGTATATATATATATATATACACATATAGTGTATGTATAGGAGTATACATGTGTGTGTGTACATATGTGAGTATTTGTGTGTTTATATATGTATATGAGGGTATAAATATATATATGCAGAGTGTGTGCATACATATATGAATGTGAGTATATATATGTATGTCAGTTACGTGTTTATTTTGTAAAAGTATATGAGTCTGTGTGTATATATATGTATGTGAGTGTGTAAATATATATGCAGGGATGTGTATTCATATATGTGTGTATGTGTGTGTATATATATATATATATACACATATAGTGTATGTATAGGAGTATACATGTGTGTGTGTACATATGTGAGTATTTGTGTGTTTATATATGTATATGAGGGTATAAATATATATATGCAGAGTGTGTGCATACATATATGAATGTGAGTATATATATGTATGTCAGTTACGTGTTTATTTTGTAAAAGTATATGAGTCTGTGTGTATATATATGTATGTGAGTGTGTAAATATATATGCAGGGTGTATATATATGTATGTGAGTATGTGTGTGCTTACATATTTATGTGAGCATATAAATATACAGGCATGCATGTGTGCTAGGGATCTTCACTTGCATCCAACTCTTTGCGACTCTACGGACTGTAGCCCACCAGGCTCCTCTGTGTGGTTGCCATGCCCTCCTCCAGGAGATCTTCCAGACCCAGGGATCGAACTCACATCTCTTATGTCTCCTACATTGGCAGGCGAGTTCTTTACCACTAGCACCATTTGAGAAGCTCCATAAATACCATACAATGTGTGAATACATGTGTGTATATGTTTGTAAGTGTGTGCATGTATTTGTGTGTGTGTATGTATGTGAATGTGTGTGTGTGTGTATATATATATATATAGTTAAATAAGGACAGTATATAAAAGAAAATGCTTACATTAAATAAAGAAACCCAAAATGCTAGGTAACATAAATAATAACACCACACCATCTAATATAATCCTAATTTTCATGTGTTATCTTCCAGTTGAATACGGTAGGAAAAAAACCTTTTAAAAGTCAGAGACCTCTTTAGAAATCTGATTGCCTTCATTCTTGATTTAACCTTCAAATCTGTTTCTAAAAATTTTCACAGGTGTGCACAGTTTATGTTGAAAACAACGCATGCTAAGAAGACGGAGACTTTGTTCTGTGGCAGAGTGAGAGATCACTTTGAATAGAGGCAAGAAGCCTTTTAGGAAGCTGGAAATGCTTTCTCTGGACCCTGTCTTAAAGATGTAAATCTTATTTCAGCAACAGGGTTTAGCAATCTGTGTAGCAAATGAGGCCGATCATTTAACTGTCAATGCATCTCTTTTCTCACTTCACATAATAAAGACACTGTTCACTTCTGATGGACTTCACAATATTTGGATACCACTTGAATGTATTTAGAAGATGGTGATTCTCTGATAAGTTTTTAACATATTCTAGATAATAGAAGATACGCATGAACCTTGTCAGTCTCTGAGTATTGCTTAATACATTGAATTCATTTCATGTAATTTCCTAAGGCAGAAGCTCTTACTAGTTAGGGATAACAGGTCTAAGGGGGATTAGGTTCCTTAGGAACTATTCACAAGCACCCACTAGCAACTGGTGCTGAGGGACCCTCACAGGTGAACCTCTCCAAGATCACCTTCAACCACCAATCTATATACCATTCATCCTGATATTAATAAATTCACTTTTATTTTTAGATGAAGACTAAGTTTCTACTCCCTATAACAGTCTCAATGGAGAATTTTTAATGAAATTGTAATCTTTTTGCAATTGGATAAAATGTTGTAAATATCTATAACTTATAAATATGTGGGATGTTTCATATCAGAATATTAATGGCTGCAGGTTAGAAGAAAATCTATAGCTTTAGGTTAGAGATCTTTCTTTTTTTCTTTACTGGAAATGTTTTACTACTGTGGGTTCAACCAACCACGGGGAGAAAATATTCTGGGGAAAAAAATTCCCCAAAGTTCGAAAAAGCAAAACTTGGAAGTTGCAACTATTAGCAACTATATGTTGGCAACTATTTTTAATGTAAAATTTACATTGCATTAGGTATTGTAAGTAATCTAGAGATGATCTGAAGTTTATGGGAGAATGTGCGTAGGTTATATGCAAATACCATGTCATTTTATATAAGGGATTTGAGCATCCTTGGATTTTGGTTAACTGAGGGGATCTTGAAATCAATTCTCCATGGATACTGAGGGATGACTTTACTCTCCTGACCTAAGGCAGTTTCTGCCACTCCTTATATTCCTGCATTCTTTTTGCTAGTGTATGTGAGGAGAGAGCAAGAGATGACAGGAAAGGAGAGACAGAGGCGCCAGGTGTGGGTACATCTTTCACATTACACTTGAAGTTTTAACTCCAGAGTTATAAACATTGATGCAGTTACCACCAATTCAGCTAGGTTAGCACAGAAGGTAAACATGGGACCAATAAGTCATTTAACTGGTCCATTTTTCCCAACTTCGAAGGAATGATGTCCATTACTTTTCTGATATGCCTCTTATAAAGATCACATCAGAACTAAAAAAAAATGCTCCATATAGTTTTTCAAATTTCTTTTCAATATAGTTATCTAATATATGCTCTGCAAACATATCACTGCCCCAGGACTCAGGGAATGACTTTGAAGACAGATCCTTTTCTTGCTCTTTCCTTTTGTGTGCTTAGTTGATTCAGATCATCAAAAATGCAAAAGTCTAGCTAATTTGTCACCCAGGATTCAAAAAGTTAGCAAGCAGGTTCCTGGAAACAAATCTGTGAATACTATATATATATATATATTTTTTGGATGCATGAATTTTGCTGGGGGCAGGGGTGGGGATGCAACAATAACAAAAAGAAATGAGTGACAGGCAGCCCTGTGTCTCCGGCCTTTGTTCCTCTGAGGAAGGGTCTGAAATAAACTCAGCCTGCTGAGCAGCTATAGGAAATGGCATGTCTGTTTAGGTGGAAAAAGCGGGTTCAGTTACCTAAGTGAAGGAGAGATGACCACGGAGGAAGAGCCGCAGGCAGCTTGGGTTTTGGGTGGTATTTATCACCCTAAAAACTAACCAGAAAGTGCCTTCCCACTGGGACAAACTTTATGAAAGTTCAATTTTCTCCACCGCAAACTTTGAAAAAGAAATACAACGATGGCAGTAAATTTCTGTTTTCTTTGAAGCTAGGCTTAACATGAGTGGGAGCATTGTACTCAAAGAAAAAAGTCTGTTACAGTCCAGTACCCCCCAGGCCCCCGCAACAGGCTGAACAGCAGGCTCTATAGAGCTGGCCACTTCTGGTTCAGTGGCAGTGAATACCTTCAGTCAGTATCTGCTCAGGGCCGGACTGCTGAGCACAGCACAAAGAACACAGGAATTTATCCAAGAAGCTAGCACTCACTCTGTGAATATGCACTACAATTAGGGCCTGCTTTCTCTGTAACCAATGACCAACTTCAATATTTCAGTCATTAGAAATATAGCAAAACAAAACTATTGTATACAGAATGGATAAAAAGGATTCAATATTCTGTGATAAACCATAATGGAAAAGAATAGGAAAAAGAATGCATGCATATAAGGTACGACTAACCTAGACACCATATTAAAAAGCAGAGACATTACATTGCCAATAAAGGTCCATCTAGTCAAAGCTATGGTTTTTCCAGTAGTCAATGTATGAATGTGAGAGTTGGACTATAAAGAAAGCTGAGTGCTGAACTGATGCTTTTGAACTGTGGTGTTAGAGAAGACTCTTGAGAGTCCCTTGGACTGCAAGGAGATCCAACCAGTCCAACCTAAAGGAAATCAGTCCTGAATTCATTTGAAGGACTGATGCTGAAGCTGAAACTCCAATACTTTGGTCACCTGATGTGAAGAACTGACTTCTTGGAAAAGACCCTGATACTGGGAAAGACTGAAGGCAGGAGGAAAAGGGGATGACAGGATGAGATGGTTGGATGGCATCACCGACCCAATGGACATGAGTCTGAGTAGGCTCTGGGAGTTGGCAATGGACAGAGAAACCTGGTGTGCTGCGGTTCATAGGGTTGCAAAGAGTCGAACATAACTGAGTGACTGAACTGAACTGAACTAAACTGATACGTATAATTGCATTACTATGCTATACAGTAGAAATTAATACACTGTAAATCAACTGTTTCATTTTTTTAAAAAAAGGAATATTGCAAAACAAAAAAAAAGTCATATGCCCTTAGAGCACCTTGTCTTTGTTTTGTGTTCATTTCTTAATGCAAAGTAAAGTGTGTGGGGGTTCATCTACCAGCTCATTAAAATTTTTAAAGTTTAGGAATTGAAACTCACCTATATTTTCATACTTAGACTAGGAACTGTGGATGTAGATGGTCTAAGGTGGTGCTTGAAAATGAGGCAGGCTTTACAGTTATTTAGTTGATCATGAGAAATGATAACCAAACAATAAGACATTTTCTTTTTTTGAACTGATATGATATACAATGAGAAATGTTGGGAATAGCAATGAAAAGTAGCCTAGAAGTTTAAAATAGGAGAATGACATGACCTAGATGGATGGGATGGGGTAAGGGGGTGTGAGGGAAGCTCAAGAGGGAGGGCATATATGTATACATATAGATGATTCATATTTTTTACAGCAGAAACTAACACATTGTTGTAAAGCAACTATACTTCAACTGAAAAGAAAGAAAGAAAAATAAAGCAGAGAAAGAGGACAGTGAGGTTAGAAAGAATGTGTTCATTTAGATCAGGTCTTGGCAAACTTTGTGTTATAGGGTTTGTTCATTATCTCAGCTACTCAACACTGCCCTTGATTGCTAAAGCTGTCATACAATAGATAATAGTAAACAAGTGACAGTACTGGATTCCAATAAAACTTTATTTACAAAAACAGGCCCTGGCTGGATAGTTCTCAGGCCATAGTTTGCCAATCCCTAGTCATTAGATGGCTCTTAACCAAAGACCTCTCTGACGAGGAGATGTCTGTGCAGGGAAATGCATGAAGCAAGGGAGCAAGCCATGGACACCTAAGGGAAGAAGGTTCCAGGCAGATACATGTTGCAATCTCATCCAATATGGCTTACATTTTATAGAGTATACAGTTGTAATCATTGATCATTATTTATCCATGTGTTCTTATGGTCCTCTCAAATGCCACTATTAAGTATTTTTCAACAGTTCTACCAAGTGACGAATTACAATTCACCGAACATTCCATGCAGCTATTTATATCAATGTCCAGATGTTAGGCATCACAAGTTCTACAGTAGCAAACCTTGATATATATCTAATTGCAGGGTAGCAGCTACAGATAAGGGTTTTACTAGCTTTTCTCATATTATTACTAGCTTTTCTCAAATTATTAACTTAGAATTTTGCAAAACACAATGACAGTCTGTGACATTCAAAATTTATATATATATATATTATTGTTGCTGTTTGGCCACTAAGTTGTGTCTGACTCTTGTATGACTCCATGGACCGTAGTCTGCCAGGCTCCTCATATATATAAAGAGGCTTCCCAAGTGGTATTAATGGTGAAGAATCTGCCCGCCAATGCAGATACAGGGTCTATCCCTGGGTTGGGAAGATCCCCTGGGGGAGGGCATGACAACCCATTCTAGTATTCTTGCCTGGAGAATCCCATGGACAGAAGAGTCTGGCAGGCTACAGTTCAGAGTCGTAAAGAGTGGGCCACAACTGAAGTGACTTAGTATGCACGCACACGCACACAAACACACACACACACACACACACACATACACATATAAATAAACTGTAGCAGCAAAGGCTCTAGTATTCATTTTCATGAGGAGAGGATGAAAGTCAAGTGCTAGGAATGTAGTGTCTGATGTCTAGGTTTAAATAACCACGACCATTAATTTCTCTATGTCAAGGTTTCCATATCTTGGAAAAGAGGCTATTGATAATAACTGCATCATACGGCTGGCTATTTTATTATATGAGATAGTTTTGTAAAGTCTCTAAAACTATGCTCACAGTAAGTACTAAAAAATGTCATTTTATAGTTCTGGCCATTATTTTATATATATATATATTTTTATTGTGAATGGCTGTCATTTCTTTTTTTACCCTTATATTTGGAATTTTGGTATCCCATATTATATTATCAATTAAAGATTGCTAATTTCATTAATTTTATTTCCACGTGAGAGGTCTGGGAAGGCAGCTATTGAAGTTAAATGGTACTCAGTCACATAAGGTGACTTTGGACCTTTAACCAGGAATTGATTTAACGTCAGGCTATATATTTAGGCTTCCCAGGTAGCACTAGTGGTAAAGAACCTGCCTGCCAATGCAGGAAACTTAAGAGACATGGGTTCAATCCCATGGGTTGGGAAGACCCCCTGGGGGAGGGCACAGCAACCCACTCCAGTATTCTTGTCTGAAGAATCCCATGGACAGAGGAGCCGGACAGGCTACAGTCCATAGGGTCACACAGAGTTGGACACAACTGAAGTGACTTAGCAGGCACACATGATGTATTTGGTGGTGAAAAGCATCTGGCACTGCCATAGGTATTTATATTAATACCATCTTCAGGAGTCATTGTGTCCTTTTGAGTCCTAAGTGTGCTAATTTTGTTGGCAGGAGATGACACACTCCACCAAAGTAAAAAAATAAAAACAAGGAGGATGGCAGTCATCCTGTACTGGCCTAAAAAAGGATAATCCATTATCATCATGGAAAGCAATAACTGTCCAGAAGTCACTCTGTAAAGGCATGGAGTCAGCCTAGCAAATTCAAAGACATACACAGATGGTCTTTACCTGTAAGACATGTGGTTATAACCTAGTTCATTTTCTTTTTTTCTTTTCTTAGGGTAGAAGGGAGTGTTACTAAGTGTACAAAGTGTTAGCTACAGTAGTTGACACACAGGCCTACCTGCAAGATATTGGGGGTTCAATTCCAGACCACTATAATAAAGCAAATATCACAATAAAGTGCATCACATGAATATTTTGATTTCCCAGTGCATATAAAGGCTTCCCAGGTGTTGCAATGGTAAAGAATCTGCCTGCCATTGCAGGAGATGCAGGAGACATGAGTTCAATCCCTGGATTGGGAAGATCCCCTGGGACAGAAATGGCAACCCACTCCAGTGCTCTCGCCTGGAAAATTCCATGGACAGAGGAGCTTGTGGGTTGAAGTCCATGGGGTCACAGAGTCAGACATGACTGAGCACCCACGTAGCAGTACATACAAAAGTTATGTTCACCCTGTACTTTAGTCTATTACGTGTGTAACAGCTTTATGTTATAAAAAAGTCAGTGTTTTTTCATTAAAATATTTTATTAAATATTCATTAAATTTAAAAATATTTCATTAAAAATATTTTGTAAAAAAACGCTAACTCTCAGTGAGCAAAGATGTGCCCATAGACTTGCTCAAAACACAGTTACCACAAACCCTCCATTTGTAAAAAGTAAAATATCTGCAAGCACCATAAAGAGAAGCATAGTAAAATGATGCATGCCTGAAATCTGAGTTGTCATCACACTTTGTCAGTCTTAATAACATTTAAGGTAGAGCACAAACACAGGAGGGGAGAAAGGACTTGCCTTTGTTAATTTTTAATTGCACTATTAAAATACTCCAAGCCAGTTATGCCCCCAGCACAAAGTTTTGCTCAGTCTCTACATCTTACTGGAGACTTTCCTGGGACTGAAAAGAATGCGATCACTATTATACATTAGGAGCCCATCACAAAGGTTAAGTAGATGGCTAGACTGAAGGCTGCTTCTGAATAGTTATTAGAGGAGCTCCACTAGGCACAGCAGCTAGCTCACACCGGTGCTGAATCTAGGGAGGGAGGGAGGAGAGGACAGAGAGGAACTGAACAGTGGATCTGGTCATCCGCTGCCTCTTTCTTTCTCTAAGCTTTTACCATAATGATCTATCTTTTCTTAGAGATTTGTCTGGAAAGAAATGTATTTATTCAGACTCCAAACTTGCTACTCATCTCCTAGCTCTAACTCTAAAAGGGTTGAGGGAAGCCTTACTTATTTTCAAAGCTCTCTCTCTCCCAGCTAATATTAATGATCTACCATGTACTGCCCTCTCTCCAGGCGCCAGGAAGTGGACCACTTTTGGAGGGAGGAACAGCTCTTCTTACTTAGGTGGAATAATTCCAGGGAGTTAGGCAGTCTTAGAAACAGGCACATTGACTCAACTAAGAGAGGGGGGAAAAAAAAATAGAGCTGCTGTGTCGAAGAGAACACGAGTGCTCATTTCCCCCAGGAGAGAAAAGATGAAGCTGATTTTCTAAAATGCATCAGTAAGTGGACGGTGAAATGCGACAGCCTGTCAGAGCACCGGCTTAGGTGCGTGCTGCTCACGTTCACAGCGCACGACAGGACAGCTCTCAGCTCCAGCGGCAAGACATGTGGGGCTCGAGTTATTGTCATGAATTAGTAACCGAGGCTGATTCTGCTTTGAAAAAAATAAATTGCCGAGCTCGGCAAGAAGCAGACGGACCATCCAAAATTCAATTCATCCTGGTCCATAAATGAGAAAACTTTGGCTCAAAATAACTCTATGTAAAAGATCAATATTTTTTTCTCAAGTGAAAATCCAGAATGAATGTGGAATTAAAACTTTATAATTTGGATTTCTATGAATACACCCTGTCTAATGGCCCCCACTCCAGTAGTCTTGCCTGGAAAATCCCATGGATGGAGGAGCCTGGAATGTTGCAGTCCATGGAGTCGCTGAGGGTGGGACATGACTGAGCGACTTCACTTTCACTTTTCACTCTCATGCATTGGAGAAGGAAATGACAACCCCCTCCAGAGTTCTTGCCTGGAGAATCCCAGGGACCGGGAAGCCTGGTGGGCTGCCGTCTATGAGGTCGCACAGAGACGGACACAACTGAAGTGACTTAGCAGCAGCAGTAGCAGCTTTCAAAAGTAAGCCCATGCTTTAATGTGCTCTAACAGTAAAGCCAAGAAAACAAGCATACACTCAAAATGCAAGTGAAAGTAGTCACCTGAAACAACTGTTTCTAGGGCAGAGGGATGCAATATCCCAATCGTTTAAATTTCCAAGTGGGATTTTAAAATAAGTAGTAATCATTAGCCTAGAGAACATCATCCATCCCCATAGGCTGCAACGACGCCTCTGGAGTTGTGCAACCCACAGCCCTGATGGAGAGAGTGCGGAAAAGGAAACAGAGATAAGGCCAAGACCAAGAAACAGCCATGTGAAATCCCGTCAGCACTATGTGGCTGCAGATTCCAGGTGCTGTTATTTACACTCCCAGTGATCTCAGCAACATATAAAATATGCTCATTAATATTTTTGTAAAACATTGTACTCTTTTCTCCATGGCTTAATAAAACATGAACTCCATGGTCAAAACAAATGATTTGAGAGAGAACAAGATGCTCCAATTATCTACTGAACGTAAGTTCTGGTGAATTCAGTGAAGAATAACTTTCAGAAAAAAACCAGATATGCCCCATCCCCAGTGTTTCTTAATTTTCAAACTGCTTGAATTAAATAAACATAATGCAGGAATTACACATTTTCTATGACAATCTTTACATGACAACTCAGGGAAAGATGACACTAACATTTCATATCTCACTTTAAAATCCTGAACTGAAGTTCAGGATTTTAAGTTAAGACAGAAAATACTATAAATTCTAACATTATTTTGAGAACTGTATTTGGAACAATTTAAGTTTCTATACTCTGTCTACATTGCCTAACCATAAAGTCTGTGAGAGTAAATCGGGTAAGCTAAAGAAAGGCATTCCACTTAACAAACTGGGTTCTTTAACACAAACTGACGTATTTCCGTACATATTTATAAGGCTTGGTGGTTATTATTAGGCTGTAATTGCAGTTGTTCTAACACCTAATAAGCCATGGTTGGAAAAACAAAGGCAGGTTAATTTGTGATTTCCTCTACTCATTCAGAGGCAAATTAAGTGTCAAACAGCTAATACAGAGCATATTTCATTTTATGAGATTTTAATTTAATTCTGCGCCATATCGTTGATGCCTTAATATAGGGTGGTTTATCTAAAAAGAAGAGCAATTTATAAACCTCTTTCAATAGAATCATTAATGATAGGATATGATAGCATAATTATCGCAGTGCCTGCTATCCTTCTAAACAGAGATCTGTTGGCATTCCATCATCAACACACGTCCTATTTCCAAGAGACTTACCATTCAATTCATTACACTGGCACCAGAACAATCATGTGTATGAAACAGTGAGACTATCCTCCAGTTTTGTCTACGTACAATTAAAAATATTTATTCTAAAAAATCAGTAAGCTCACTTGATTTCATTGTCTAGAAGCTAATTGTAAAGCAAGCATTTTGGAATTCAACTTCTAGATAAAATCATTTTGCTTGTCCAGGTTATCCTCTAAGCAAAGATGTGCTTTGAAGATTTCAGTAACCAAGTTATATTCACCTACATTACCCTCCACCCCTAAAATGATCTGTCACAGACATATCTACATTTGCATCTAAGAAGGTGCCAAAGCATCCCAGGGATTCAGGATTGAGCCAGGCCAGAACAGAATCTCTGAGTGTTTGTCTGCCCCCAGTGGTCTGGATGCTAACTCTCTGTATTTGCTTAGAGCACCCTGCTTTCAAGGGTGCTCACAAGAGTGCTAACAAGAACTTGATTTTATTGAACTTTTCGATTTGCAATTTGGAGAGTCAGGTAAGGCAGGTAACTTCATTTTCATGGAATGGAACTAATATATGGAAATTGTAGCACCAGTAAGTGCAAAGCAAGAGCATGATTCAAGCTCTTTGACTGCTAGTCCGCTGTTTCCAGACTGGACCCTTTGGAGGTCTAGGGAGCATATTAAACCAGGCACCTGAACAAGTGACTGCCTGCAAATCTAGCAGGTACAGTGACCGCGAAGCAAAGACTGATCAGACAAGAAGATTCGGCTGCAATAAAGGCACACAGGTGCTTTAGGAACAGCCTCTAGGAACAACCTTTGAGACTGCCCGCAAAGGTGATATCTGAAATAGGCCTGGAGGGACTTCCCTGCAGGTTCAGCAGTTAAGACTCTGCGCTTCCATTGCAAGGGGTGCAGATTCACTCTCCGATCGGGAAACTAAGATCACATGCTGCTTGGTCAAAAAATAGAAGAAAAAAAAGAGAGAGAGAGAGAGAGAGAGAGAGAGAATGAGTTAGGCCTTGAGGGTAAGGAGTTTAAGCAGGCGTTTGCCATGCAGGGAGAGAAGACCACTGAACGTAATGCAGAGAGAATGTCAAGTTATAAAAGCAGAGAGATGAGACTACCCCCAGCTTCCCAGAAACTACTTCGTAAGTTCAGTGTCTCCATCCAGGACTCTGCAATGCCCAGCAGTCCCAGGGGACAATGACATCCTCCCAGCACCTTTCAGAGCTTCTCTTTGGAGCTTCAGGATTATCTACCAGCTTTATAGGATGAATCTAGGGTTACTAAACACTTAGAGAACAATTTAGTCAATTACTGCTAAATGATCCTAAAGCTTGGCTGAAAAAGCCGGAAGCATAATCATCTCTCAGTATCTGAAGGGTTCCAGGACTATCACAGATACTAAAATCCATGGATCTTCAAATCCTTTATTTAAAAAGGCATAGTGTTTGCGTATAACTTATACAAGTCTTCCTGGAAACTTCAATCATCTCTGGATTACTTATAGTATCCAATACAATGGAAATGCTACATCAATAGTTGTCAGTGTGGTGGAAATTCACGTGTTGCTTTTTGGAACTTTCTGGAGTTTGCTTCTCCAATATTTCTAATCCAAGGTTGGCTGAATCCTTGAATGTAGAACCTCCAAAGATACAATGGGTCAACAATACTGAAATCTACAAAAATCCCAGCTCAGCAGTCATACAGGAAATGCAACCCTCTTCTCTGGAATTCTCCAAACTTGACCTGTCTTATCCCATGCTGTTTTTGTCTCTAAGTGAAACTGAAGCCGCTCAGTCGTGTCCGACTTTTTGCGACCCCATGGACTGTAGCCTACCAGGCTCCTCAGTCCGTGGAATTTTCCAGGCAAGAGTACTGGAGTGGGTTGCCATTTCCTTCTCCAGGGGATCTTCCCAACCCAGGGATCGAACTCAGGTCTCTCACACTGCAGGCAGACCCTTTACCGTCTGAGCCACCAGGGAAGCCCCATTTTTATCTCTAGCAATCGAATTCTTTAGATACAGCAATCACGACCTAGAACAAACAATGATCTATACAAGGGCTTGCTATTCTTAAAATTCTGCCAGAGAACCAAGACTTGGGGTTTTAATTGACAAATTCACATTTGAATTTAACTACAAGGCAAACTATAATGAATCCATAGGAACTAGTTCATTTTATCATCTTGTTGTTGTTTAGTGGCTAAGTCGTGTCAGACTCCTTGCAACACCACAGACTGTAGCCCACCAGGCTCCTCTGTCCATGGGAGTTCTCAAGCAAGAATACTGGAGTGGGTTGCCATTTCCTTCTCCAGGGCATCTTCCCGATCCAGGGATCGAACCCAAGTCTCTTGCATTGGCAGGCAGATTCTTTAGCTCTGAGCCACCAGGGAAGTCCTCATTCTATCATATGAATTCACTTTTTGAAATTTCTCTATGAGTTTTGAAAGAGTGAAGTACTCTGAAATTCCATAGAAAATCTGATCCCATTCCATGGCAGATTTCAGCCTGAATTTGGAGTTTTCTTCCCTTTGTATAGGGAGCTTTACATGGGCCTCTTGGTTTTATCTGAATGTATTTTTAGCAGGCTTTAGAATCCTGAAAATACTCGTGTTCCAATGAAACGTCAAAGAATAAGTCACAAGTTTCTGCATTCTCTCTAAATATCCACTTCTCCTTTAATGCTTATAGAAGTCTGAGCAGATTTATGACTTACCTCCAGGCAAATCTGCTCTGAAATTACAGTTCAGTAATGGGAGATGGATCCAAAAAACTGTGGGTAAAATATTATATGTGTACTTGGGCATATAGTTAGGGCTGTTAATATCAATTAATTCTGTTCACAGAGGAGGACTTGTTTTAAAACAACTTCATTTTTCTTTGACGTATATGTAATTACACAGCTGTAACGAATAGCCTTGAAGATGCAATCTACCATCCAAATAACTAGCATTATTCTTCAAAGTATTTTTTGGGCTTTCTAACTTTACTGTCTCAGAATGAAGGGTAATTACCAGACATGAGCAAATGTAAAATCTAGGCCATTCAAAGGGCCAGCCCCTCCCAAAGGTTGACTCCCCTTGTTACAGTATACATCAGTTTTCTGAACAACACTACAAAAGAAGGTCATTTCACCTTAGGTGCAGGCTATCCTGAATACCTGATCTTCTTTCCCTCCAAACTGAGTGATACCACATTTATCTCCAGGACCTTGTCTTCTTCTTTTTTTAATATTGATTTTATATAAGAGAATAGTTAAGATTAACAATGCTGTATTAGATTCGGGTGCACAGCAGTTACACATACACATATATCTACGTTTTTCAAATTCTTTTCCTATTTAGGTTGTTACAGAATATTGGGCAGAGTTCCCTGTGCTATACAGTAAGTCCTTGTTGCTTATTTATTTATGTATATGTTAATCCCAAAGTCCAAATTTATCTCCCCTCACCTTTGGTAACCATAAGTTTGTTTTCTATGTCTAAGAATCTGTTTTGTAAATAAGTTCATTCATATCATTTTGTTTTAGATTCTGCATATAAGTAATATCACATGATATCTGTCTTTTCTTCCTTTTCTAATGTATGTTAGTTATCACCCTCATTCTCGCCTTTTATCTCTGTGTAAACCATGTGCTCGATCACATTTGCCATTTTGTTGGGGTGACATTCCCATCAATCAAGTGACTGTTGGAGTAGACACCACAGAGGCTATGAAAATTTACCATGAAAATTTCATTATGACTCATTGTGATCCCTGGAACAGGGCTTTCCCATTAATAGAAATCGGAGCATGAGAAACTTCAAATCCACTCTTGACCAAATACATATTCTGAGAGGGAACCTTCCATTAGGCCTCTGCTTTTTAATCTAGTATTTAGAGGCCACAGAGCATACGTCAGCAAAAATATATAGGAAATACGTGCCAGCCACCTCGTATGACAGGCATTCTTCAGGAAACAGCAGGGATGTGCTTCAGTGAGTCCAGGAACAGATAGGCTTGCCATATTTCAAAAGTAAATCTTAGACTTCTATCACAGCTCCCAAGCCCAGGAGCTGTGTTGGTAACAAAAATCCTGAGATGGTAAAAGCCAGTGTTTTGTTCTGTTTCTTTAATGCACAAAGTTGTAATACTTACACATGCAACGGAGGGATCGGAGATGGATCATAATGGTAACGGCCCTCGTGGTGTCTGGCATCAATTGGTACAGGAGGATGGAATGCAGGAAAGAGATGAGGAGGGTCTGAAAAGGAAAGAAAGTCCAACCTGTATAAACAGAACACTTTGAAACAGAATTCCCATACGTGAAGCCACATCGCCACACTGTCTTCACAACTGATGCTGAAATTAACCTGAAGAATTTGTCGAAGAATTCTTGAAAGTTCAGGACCAAGCAAATAATATCAGCACATGAGACGGTAGAGCACCGAAAGCAACCTGAACCCAGACAGGAGAGCAAGAAAGAGGTACATCACGTGCCCCTAGCCTGGAAGAAAGACTGGCCGGAGTGTAAAAGCTGAAGGAAGACACCAAGCCAAGAGGAAGAGACGCCAAGACACTTCTTTATCTGCATTTATTTTTTTGGTCACATTTTTTTTTGGCTACATCACATGGCTTGTGGGATGTTAGTTTCCCAACGAGGGACTGAACCCAGATGCTCAGCAATGAAAGTTTGCAGAGTCCTAACCACTTAGCCACCAGGGAATGCCTCATTTTTTATTTTTAAAATGACACTGTGATATGAATTTTATATTTTACTTATTTATTTGGCTGTGCCCGGACTTAGCTGTGGTATGCAGGCTTTTTAGTTGCAGCATGTGGACTGTAGTTCCCTGACCAGGGATCAAACCCACATCCCCTGCACTGGGAGCTTGGCATTTTAACCTCCAGAGAAGTCCTGTGAAGTGAATTTTAGACTAAGACATAATATCACTACTAGTTTTCATCTCTCCCACACTTGTAAGGAAAGGAGTTCTTTCAAAAGTCCCTGCTAGAATCCATGTCACATGTAGACACATACACACACTTAAAAAATTCAAATGCATGCCCCCTCCCACTCCTCCTTGTCCTAGGTCAGGCTTCCAGAATCCTAACACAAAGGCAGCAAATGTATAGCTTGGCCAGAGATGTTACATGGCCTGACAGAGGAACATTTGCAATAAACTGGGGTTCCTTTCCTGCAGTCCCAACACTCTCCTTGGACCAACATTCCCTTGGCCTCCTCTCCTGTTCTGGCTCAGGTCAGTCATCACTGTTTTGAGGTTCCTGTGTGTACGCTTACTTAAAACAGTTCTGCTCCCACTTGCCCTGATTATCTCTGATAAATCTGAAAATAAACTTTTTTTTTTTTCCTAAGTAGTGATTCACTGAAAGAACTGAAAATAGCTTTACCAGATTTTATCATGAGGAGCACCCCTGATACTAAAGTTTTTCCTGAGTTTCAAGAAGCAATAAAGAAACAAGTCCAGGATCAGGAGGGGAGCCTTCACAACTCTGAGGTGATAAAATAGCAAATACTCCAGAACTCGTGTTGTGAATGTTACCTTCCATACGTGGTCGCCCTGGAAACCTGCATGTAGCTGTCACACCGCTGTTACCCGGAACACTCCCAAGAATTGATGTGTACACCAAACAGGCCTCAGAAAGGCTATGAGCTCCTTTGAAAAGTCTCAAGATTTTGCCCAGTTTGAGTGAGTGAGTGAAGTTGCTCTTGTGTCCAACTCTTTGCGACCCCATGGACTATAGCCTACCAGGCTCCTCCCTCCATGGGATTCCCCAAGCAAGAGTACTGGAGTGGGTTACCATTTCCTTCTCCAGGGGATCTTCCTGACCCAGGGATCAAACACATGTCTCCTGCATTCCAGGCAGACGCTTTAACCTCTGAGCCACCAGGGAAGTGTAGTAGGCGGTAAAAGCAATTCCAAATGAGACCCTGTGAACAGGCCCTGAGGAACGGCTGGAAAAAGTGACACAGAACCTCCCCATGGGGCAGGGAAGTGGGTGTCTCAAACATAGACAAGGGTATGATTGCATCCTCCACTGTGAGTTTCCTTAAGTCCTGGGGGTGGCTATTATACACGTGCTTGTTGAATTCAAGTAGTTTTCATTTTCCTTCCTATACATTTCTCTTGTCCAAATTTTCTCCAACAAGCATCTTTTAGAATGTAAAAATGACAATCTTTGTTGTTTTTTTTTTAAAGATGTTTTACTTCCCCCTCCTGTGTTTTTTTTTTTTTTAAGACTTTGCTCCTGCTGGCCTACTTTGAGAATCTAAGAATATGATTAGGAGAATAAAATAAGAGAAAAACTATTAACGTACAACATTACAGCCCTGACGGCATTACAGAGGTAAGTTGAACTCCACCAGGTATAGAACCCAGAAGAAGAGGTTCTACAGTGCAGAAAATGTGCATTACTCACGGTATATTGTACTTGCTCCTTATAAGATAAGGGGATAGGGAATGGTACTGAAAGAGGAAAGGAGTCATCTTGGTATTATCTCATATCATTGACCCTGTGATATCATGATGTACAATGATGCTGAAAATTCAACAGGGACATGCTGCCTGCCTGATCAAATGCTATACGTTTTATAAAGTGCATCTGAAAAATTCAGTTATATTTTAAACACATCACTTAGGACATTATAAAAGGATGTTGGAATTGTTTTCTTTTATTTTGCTTTGTTTTGTAACACAAATCTTGCTAGTTGGTGCACTAAGTTTAAATGTCCCACATAACCCAAGAATCCTGCAGAGCCCAAACATCCTATTTCATTTAACTCTTCTGAAGAAACTGATGTATCCTTCCTAAAACAACATAAAATTGAGTTGAGTAATCTATTTCATGAATCTGAAAGTCTGACATCTACTCAGTGAATGTTTCACGGTCTTCAGTTTTGAACAATCCCAAATGAATCACTGCAGTTCAGGGTGAGGTGCATCAGGGGTTAGAACCACCCGGGCGTGGCTCTCTCTCCTTTCCTGTTAGCAGTCACTGCTGATGCTCATGGGCTCGCCTTCAGCAGACTTCAAACTTAACACAGTCATCCATTCTTGGAAACTGGAGAAATAAACCTACTAGAACTTGCTGTAAATTAAGGATTCATACCATGTGACCCACCTCCTCAAGTTTTCCCTATGCATCATTTTAAATGGTGTTTTGAGGGACTTTGTGACAATTCTGTTAGATCTGGAAGATATTTTCACTATTTACTTCTTGGTTCTTGGCTGTGTGATTAAATTCTCTCCACTAGATAAGTGGGTGCTAACTACATCTGCTTTTCTCTATGTAGGTGCAGCTATGAATTATGAAGATGCAAAACCCCAGACTTTTTTCATACACACAAGTGCTCAAAATATGAGCAGGTATTATACCTTCGAAATATACCTCATATATCCAAAAAGTAACAGTCTATCTTTTATATGAGTTATTTATAATTATGTTGCAGTGATTATACGCATCGGGGGTGAAAACCAGGCAAACAATTCTATAAAATCAAAAGCATTTACCCAAGCAGTATAAATCTTCACCCCCAAGGAAAACTGCAAGACCCCTATGGACATATAAAAGGCACTGTCATCTTTATATATTTTTACAAAATTATTTTAACAGGATTTTAGCACACTTTCTCTTTCTCTCTCTCATGCTCTTCCTTTTCAAAATGAGAGAGAAATTACCAAGCACTGGAAAAAAATATTTAAAAGGAAAGAATCAGGGATTAGAATTAGTAATTATTGGGGCATTTAGTAGTTATTTCCCACTGTTGGGTATGTTTTGTGAGTTTAAAAGTTAATTCTGACTAAGTATGTGGTGCATCTTACAGCATTGCTTGCTCAAAGTGTTTATGTTACAAGAAAATTTATGAATCCTGCATTCTGGAATTAGGTTAAATAAAGCACCAAAAAATATGAATACGATCTGACTTGATCAAAGACATCTGATTTTAGTTTAAGCATTTTTATTCCTATTTGTTTCCTTCTTGATTTAGTTGAAAATAACTTCTCCTGGACTGATAAAGTCTGTGCAAACAATTACACCTCATGTCAGTTATCAGTGGAAATCACACCTCTTAAGCCTCTTTCTAGTAAATGCAATGGAACAGCTCTCTTCCAATTCAAGACACGCTTGACCACAGCTTAACAGTAGAGATGAAGCATAAAAATCAGGACAAGCATGTCCTTTAACATATGTGGCATCACATGACATTAATCCTAACACATCTCTCAAAAAAAAAAAAAAAAGAAGAAGAAGATGATGCTGGCGAATCCTCAAACGTGGAGTGCTTCTCTTGCATCTCGGCTCGTCATTTCTACGTGGAAGATTGCAATATACTCCATCAGAGGCCCAAGAAGCTGTCCAAGAAAACCCACAGGATGAGAACAGGCCTGTGTCGCCAGCAGCCACCATAATTATCCACCTCCCAGTTTATTATTTACACATGAGCAGCACAGCTGTGGAGCATCATAACTCAAGAGGATGTGTAATAAGTCACCGCACCGCAGCCATCTCCTGCTCTGGCCCTTGACAAAACACCACATGATGACTTTTCCAAAGTCAGGCGAAAACTGCTGAAGCAGAAGGAAGTGCCACTAAACCTGGCTCCCTCCTATTTATCATACAATTTCCTGACTGATGGTTCCACAAACCAGCTGCTAAGTGCTGTGTACTCTGCTGTCAGCAAACTAACGGGCTAAATGGAAGACAGGGAGAATAATGTGCAGAACTGGGGGAATCAATTTTACTGAAGGAATTAAAATTCTACCAGGTGGGGGTGAGTCTGCGGAGCAGTGGGAAGCAGTCAACTGTCCATGCTTTGGGTTGCAAAGATGATTTATTACAGACTCGCGAGGGGTTTGACTATTGGACCAAATGCCTCTTAGACGAAAGGGAGATTTGCCAAGTGCGTATTATCCGAGGCGCAAGTGGAAGAGTCTTTAAACCCCATAAATATGTAATTGGCTTGACGCATGTTTAAATTGAAATGCATAGTAACAATATTTACGCTGGGTATAGTTGTCGGGATTCAATTTCATGCAGGCTGTCATCAGGCTGTGCATTGAGGGTCTCATTAGGAATGAGAGGCATTGATTTTTGGGTCTCCTTACAATAGCCTGGGTTATCATAAAACCCGTAGCCAGAGAAAGACACACAGAGGTTTATCTTCAGTTGTTGGGTCCGTCTCTCAAGAAATAGTTTTAATATCCTCAGGCTATGAGATCTCTTGGATGCCATTTGGGGAGACTGTCTTTAAGGTTTGAAATTTACATACAAAAATTGTAGATTAAAAAAGAGAGATCAAAGGCAGCTCCATTAGTGCCCTGAAGGAGTAATTCACCAAATAATACTTTAGTGGCCTGAAAGTGCCCAGGAAACAGTATAAGAGGACCCACAAGAGTAAACCGCCCAGGGCATAAATTCTCTTGGCTTATTTAAATCCTGAAGTCATCTGTTCACTGACTTTGGAATTTATTCTAGACGAGAGCTAGAAATGATTTTTCTTGTCATTGGGATCAGCCTTGACTGTAGCAATGTCCAGTCCCCTCCAATTCACTCAATCTCCTGCCAATGGTAGAAATAGTAAAACCCAATGTGGGCAATATCCATGATGCCAAAACCAAAGTAATCATCCAGCATAGCTCAAATGAGAGGTCTCAAGAAGGGAAGAGAGGGACCCTCACCACTCTAATAAGACAACAGAGAGGCACCTGGGCCTCATCTCTGCCTCTTCCCATCTGGGCATCTCCAGTCATCACTTTGGCATCTACAGACCTTTTCCAGGGCTCAGTGGCCTAAAAGAGACATCACTATGTGGACTGACTCCAACACCCAGACTGACTCCCTGTTCAAACATCCTCATGTTACTGCCTGTGAGCAGGATTATACCATGGACAGAAATATGCCTATGGACCACAGAGCACCAGAAAGGGGCTGATCTGGCCCCTCGGAGGACAGCCCCAGAATATCTGACCAGGATTATATCAAGTAATAAAGCAGTCTGTGGTCCTGTTGGTCTGCTATGAGCAGGATCTATGGTGTGGAACCCCAAAGGGATCCCGCTGTGGATTTGCTGGGCATCCAGGTGGAATCATCCCATGAAGCATTTCATGGGGAATCAGGAATCTTCTTTCTGGTCTTACGTGTCTGTGGTGTGGAGCTGGAGGTATGCTCAGAGTCAGGAGTATAGACCATCTTGTTTATAAGATCTGCTGTAATGTGGTACAAGTTTTAAGAAACTGTAATTCTGGTATACTCTAGACATCTGAGAGATGCTTGCAGCAAAAAAGATCTATTACTTTTCACTTTACACCATGGCAGGAACCTTAACTTGTAGAGCATATGTCATGGGAAGCAAACTACTGCACCAGGCAGTTTTTGTAAATAAAGTTTTATTGGAATAGAGGTGCTGTTTTGTTCGTATACCACCCATAGTTGCTTTTACATTGCAGTGACTGCCTTGGTGAGCTGAGACAGAGAAACACACGGCCCATAAAACCTAATGTATTTTATACCTGGAAGTGTGTATATGTCAGTCCCAATCTGCCTCCCACCCTCCCCTTCCCCTTCATGTCCACATGTCCATTTTCCACATCTGAGTCTATTCTTGCCTTGGAAATTGGTTTATCTGTACCATTTTTGTAGATTTTACATATGTACTACAATGTATGTTCGTTGTTTTTCTCTTTCTGACTTACTTCACTCTCTGTAGGAACTCTAGTTCCTATAAGCACAGGAAGCTCAGTTCTGGGTTCTATGATGACCTAGGGGGATGAGGGGCAGGTGGGAGGGAGGTTTAAGAGGGAGGGGATATATGTATGCATACGACTTATTTACCTCATTATATAGCAAAAGCACAACATTGTAAAGCAATTGTATTTCAATAAAAATAAATACTTTTTAAAAAATGAATATACTCCCTTCTAGCCCTTACGAGAAACAGTTTGATGAACTTTGTCCCAGTATACCCCAAGAAAGCAATTTTAAGAAATGTTTACAATTCAGAAAAAACACATGACAATTTTTTTCTTTATGGATGTGTAGTTTTTGAGAGACAACATATTTCATATGTGTAAAATACTGATATGCCAATTTGTGACTTAAAAATATCTATAGAAGTGTCCATACTGGTAATTACTCAGAAAAGAAAATTTACTCTATGATTTTTAGCAAAACCTATCACAAATAAATTTTAAGATAAAAATGATGATGGATTCAATTAACTATAAATCTAGCAAATAATGGCAATAATCACTTAGCATTTGCAAATTTAAGTTTTCTTATAAGTTAACTAAAATATACACAAAGTTAACATAGAAAGCTGATTAACTGTTTGGGTTTTATTTATAAAACCCAAGCAATTTTAACCTTCTGGCAGCCACCCAACACTGCTGACATTCCTGACTCCTTCCCCTTTTTTTTTTTTTGGCCTCAAGGCAGTGCTTTAGGATCTTAGTTCCTTGACAAGGGATCTAACCTGTGCCCCCTGCAGTGGATCTTAACCACTGGCCCAACAGGAAAGTCCCTGATTCCCCTTGTATGAATATCCATGGGCATTCCCCACTACACAGACAGCATGGAGATATATTAAATTGATCTAATATTCTAAATAGATCTAATTGCTACTCAGCACTGCACTCTAGTCATACCAAAACCCATCCAGTCATACTCCTTTACAAGCATAATTATGCGTTTCTACAAGAAAATGATAAATAGCCCTCTGCAAGTAAATTAACAAGAAATCTGTCTTTACCACCTCAACTGTATCCCAGGTAGTGAACAAAAAATTGATCTCTCCCCTTCCTGGTCCCTTTTAACTTCTTTTACCCGACTAATCTTCGCAAGTTTTTCCACGAAAAATCATGTCCATTGTATTACCAATGGCAGCAACGGGCCACATTTGCCCACTGGCTAGCCAACAAAATCTTCCACCTAGAGTCTCTGGAATGTACCTTGCCTATGATCCCATATGTATCCATCATATTTTTGTTGTTTCTAGCTCTCCTGACAAGATAAAAGAAAAAAAAATAAAGAGAGGGAAAGGAAGCAAAGAGAAATAAGAGAAGGTTTACAGCCATATACCTAACCTGCAAAACTATCCAAGGGAAATTACATGAAAACATATGAAGAGTCGCTATATTTAAGTGACAACTCCATTAACTTGAACTATGGCATCTGGTCCCATCACTTCATGGCAAATAGATGGGGAAACAGTGGAAACAGTGACAGACTTTATTTTGGGGGGCTCCAAAATCACTGCAGATAGTGACTGCAGTCATGAAATTAAAAGACGCTTACTCCCTGGAAGAAAAATTATGACCAACCTAGATAGCATATTCAAAAGCAGAGACATTACTTTGCCAACTAAAGTCGGTCTAGTCAAGGCTATGATTTTTCCAGTGGTCATGTATGGATGTGAGAGTTGGACTGTGAAGAAGGCTGAGCGCCGAAGAATTGATGCATTTGAACTGTGGTGCTGGAGAAGACTCTTGAGAGTTGAGAGTCCCTTGGACTGCAAGGAGATCCAACCAGTCCATTCTGAAGGAGATCAACCCTGGGATTTCTTTGGAAAGAATGATGCTAAAGCTGAAACTCCAGCACTTTGGTCACCTCATGAGAAGAGTTGACTCACTGGAAAAGACTATGATGCTGGGAGGGATTGGGGGCAGGAGGAGAAGGGGACGACAGAGGATGAGATGGCTGGATGGCATCATGGACTCTATGGACGCCAGTCTGAGTGAACTCCGGGAGTTGGTGATGGACAGGGAGGCCTGGTGTGCTGCAATTCATGGGGTCGCAAAGAGTCGGACACGACTGAGCGACTGAACTGAACTGAACTGAAGCACCTTCAAGGAGCCCATCTCAGTTTCCATCCTATTCAGAAGCAGGAACCAGGAAGAGCTCTCAGGCACATAAGCTCAGGTCTTCTGCATGGTATTAATAACTGCCTGGGCAGAGGCTCAGAGGCTCTGCAGAGTTCCACAGCACAGAATGATGCTGCTAGTCAGAGAGAGCCACCCATCCAAGTCAACCTTGGGAAATAACTTATTTGGGTTGGCCAAAGAAGTTCACTTGGGTTTTTCTGTACCATGTTATGGAAAACCTGAACAAAATTTTTGGCTAACCCAGTGTTTTGAAGGCACTGGAAAACCTACAGAGACCTTCAGGATGTGCTGCTGTGCTGTGCTTAGCCTCTCAAGTTGTGTCTGACTCTTCATGATCCCATGACTGTAGCCCGCCAGACTCCTCCATCCATGGGGATTCTCCAGGCAAGAACACTAGAGTGGGTTGCCAGGCCCTCCTCCAGGGGATCTTCCTGACCCAGGGATCGAACCCAAGCCTCTCGCATTGCAGGTGGATTCTTTACTGTCTGAGCCACCAGGGAAGCCTGTGCTGGTTGGACTGGAGGACAAATAGCAGCAGCAGTGGATCAGGCCCGTACAGCACTGGAGGACTCTTTCAACTACCTGGTGGGCCTCAATAACAGGCTAAACTGGGGCCCTGAAAGGCCCTGCCATCTCTTCAGAATCCTGCCTGTGCAAGTTCCAGGTCCCCCTGACCTCCCCATGTTCAGAACCTACATGCCCTGAGTTAAATCATCTCTCTGAAGTTCATCTTCATCTTCTAGCCCAGCAAGTCTGCCTGCCTCCTGCTGGGCCAGGAGTCACTTCATGTAGACAAGCAGTGTCCCCACCCCATCCCATCCCATTACCCCACTAAGATGGGGCAGATAACGGCGGGCACTCAGAGAAAACCACCCTACGCTGGGTCTTTTCCAAGACACTGAATGTCCTTTCCCACCAAGGAAATTGGACGCTCCAGGCAATTCAGGAGACTTGAGTAGCCTGCTAACACCCATATGGAAAAAGCTCTTTGACACAAAAGGTTAGAGGTCTAAAGTTTAAAAGCTCATGACAGAGATGACAGGGGCCCCTTTGCCCCCACTCCCCCTTTTTTTGTCAATAACATCAAAGGCCCTGGCCTGTTTTTAATGCTATTATTGTTACGCCTTTGGAATCCACTGAAATTCCAGCACGTTGATTGCACACTGGGAGCCCTGAAAGGCTCCACTTTCCTGCCCCTTAAACCCTGAATTCTCACTGCCATGAAGCACCAGGAAGCAGGAACACACAAAGCTTTTAAGCAGAGAGTTTATTTAAGTGCTTCTTTCACCATGATTGTAAAATAACAAAGCACATGAAGTGAAATGATTCCCTTGTAGGAATGCAAGGAAATCAGAGAAAAGAGAGAGGCTTCCCTATTTTTAAGGGGAAAGAAAAATTCTCCTTCACATGTCATAGTTCATGAGAATGCAAGTACCAAAATATTCCTGATTTTTCTTATATCTCTCTTTTCCCTGAAATTTTACATTAGCCACTGGGCATACACTGGACACACGTCCTCAAAGACATTGGCTCTATGAGCATAGATCAGATGGCATTATTTGAGGGACTCACTTTCTGCTGAAGGATGGTGCTCAAAGGTCCAGCCATGGCATTTGCATCTATGGCATCCCCACTATTAATGACCAGATCGCCACAATTTGGAAGTTCTCAATGCTTGAGTCTTTCTCTGATCCACAAATAAAGTTGAGTTTATAGAATCATTACACCGGTAGCATGGATCAAGAAAGGACAAAAGTCAAGTTCATCTCAGTGTCACACCTGAATTCTCTGTCCACCTTTATTGGAATGGGAGGCCCGTTTGGTTGTGCTGCCTGTGAGTTCCTCAATGATCATGACCATGTGACTTACCTAACTACCTCCCTCCTTCCCCATCCACTCAGTCGCTGAGATGCACTCGTGACCCCACATACCCACACGTTCCTGGGTTGTGGATAAAAAGTCCAGAGCTGCTTTTTATCCACACAAGTCCATGACCACCCCCACCTCCACTCCCCAAAGTTCACACTTGTTACTTCCTTTCCTGTTGGCTGTCCTTCCCATTTGAAACCACATTTTACAGATTTACCTAGAAACAAATGACTATAATCATAACAGATTTTTTTCACACCTATAATACAGCCAACAAGATTCAGACCTATTTACTCCACAAAGCTGTCCAAGAGACCAAGTGACAAAGATGAAGGTTGTTTGTTCATAAAATCTAAAGTCCTCACGTGTAAGGGTTATTGCTATTTCTAAGTCCTTCTCCTTCAACCCAGATGTCCAAGTGAACAGTGATAGTGAACATCTTCATTTGAGCATCTTCAGCTTTAGAGTTGATCTGATTGCTCAGTCCATGTTCCTCCCCTGCACTCAAGCCTTCACTGATCATGATGCATGTGAGGTTCTCCATCCCTTGTCTTTAAGTAAGTTTTGTGGCAAACATCCAACTCTGTTCCCCAAATTCCAGATCAGCCATATGTAATGAGCCCTTATGTATGAGCCATACATAATGATCAACAGTTAGGTGAGGGAAAAAAACAGACAGCCAAAGATATAGGCAAATAATAAATAGCTCTCATTTATTGAGCATTCACTCTGTGTTCAGCGTTATCCTTGGGCTTTCCTGATGGCTTAGATGGTAAAGAATCCACCTGCAATGTAGAAGACCTGGATTTGATCCCTGGGTTAGGAAGATCCCCTAGGGAAGGGAATGGCAATCCACTCCAGTATTCTTGCCTGGAGAACTTCATGGACAGAGAGAGGAGTGTGGTAGGCTTCGTGGCCACGGGGTCATGAAGAGTCAGCACTTTTAGTGTCAAGCAACTAACACTTTTCAGGGTTACCCTAACTGCTGCTCAGTTTTTATTTCTACTACAAGACAACTCAGTGAAGCAGGTATAACTACCCCTACTTCCTACCCCTACTTCACAATGATGAAACAGGCATCAGAGATGGGAAATGAAAGGCACTGTTTAAAAAAAAAAAAAAAAAACAACAGGCCCAACATGGAGTCACCTATGCTAAGCCCCATGTCACCAAACCCAGCAAACTGAGACTTAATGATAGTTTTGGCTCCCCTTAGAAATGGAATCTTGAAGCAGTCAATCAGAAATCACCTGGTCGGCTCAAGTGAGGCAATCCCATCTCCTTAAGGAGAGTGACCTTGCCGCAACCAACCCACTTTCTGCTAGTATCTCTCTCTTGTCCTAGCTCCCTTCTACCTATAAAAGTCTTTGACTTTGTATAGCTCCTCTGGGTCCCTTTCTATCTGCTAGACAGGAAAGCTGCTTGGTTCATAAATGGATGAATAAAGCCAGTAAGATCTTTAAAATTTACTCAGTTGAATATTGCTTTTTGAATAGCACTCAGGTAGGAACTGACAAGGCTGGGCCTCCATCAGGTCCAGTCTGACTGCAGAGCCCTGGAAGCTTCTGATCACAAGGCTCAGGACTCCATTCAGAAGGCCTAATGGTGGCTTCAGTGCTCTGCTATCACCCTCTTGAAATTCTTCATCGTCTTTGAGCAAAGGCCCCGAATATTCTTTTTGCAATGGGCCCCACAAATTGCCACAGCCCGTTCAGAGCAGAGCTACTCTCCTCTTCCTGGGGACTCCCCTTGCTTCAGGTGTCCCCATAACAAAATCCATAGGCAGCTGAAGGGCATCATTTATACACTCCCCTTCACCCCGGGTCCTGAGGCAGGAACAAGGTGAGCCTTCCTCCTGGGGTCCCCATCTCAGGGGGACCATCATTTCGTCATCTCAGACACCTCTCCCAGATACTAGGGACCTGGCCCACATGGAGCCAGCTTGTGTGGCAGGGTGAACTCAGCTGGATCCCCTATGACACCCTCTCACTAGCCTTCCTGAGGCTAGCAAAGTTGCCCTGCCAGCCGCCAGCCATCCCGAGGGCTAATTGGCTTGTTTTCATCTTGACTGAACGAAGCAGAAGTTCCCTCTACACATAAATAAATCACAATTACTAACTGCTAGACTGGAGCGGCTCTCTCCTCCCCTGTGGCCTTGGCAGAGGAATTCCCAGGCCCGCGGGGCGAGCACAAAAGCCCCAGACTGGCCGGGCGATATCCGCTGGCTGGGCTTCGTTTATTATTTAAACAGTAACTTAACGACTCTTCCAGGAGGTGAACGAGGCCAAACTGTTTTCCTTCCTTCACAAAGCAGAGATGCAGGGCTTATTTGAATGTCTTCAACGTTTACTTTAGTTCTCTTGGTTAAATACCTTCCTCCGCAGAGTCAAACAAACAGTTCACTTCATTAGAAAGGCAAACAATTTAGCAAGAGAATACCAGCACTTGAGGGGGACCCGCTTTGAGCCCAAAAACCCCTCTGCCCTGGGAAGGGGGCCCAGGCGGGTCGAGGCAGCGCGTGGAGCTCACTTCAAAAGCCTTTTCACAAATACTTCACACATTCACTGGTAATTAACAGATAACCCCAAAGAGATTATCTGCCCAGAGGCTGAGGGCCCTCAGAGGATTATCCACAGAGAGAAAGCAGAGCCTGGAGGGCACACCCTTTTTTTCTAGAAGTACAAGTGGATCAAGTCTTCTGGGAAAACACCCAAGCAGGCAGCTACCTACCCACCCCTGTTTAAAAATAACAAAGCCACAGTGCATGGAAATAATATTCATTGGAGCCACAGCTGCAAAGATGGGCCTGGGGAAAAACCAGGGCCAGGGCAGCCAGGATGGCATGGATAGAATGTGCAGGAAAAGACCAGGACAAGAAGGCAAGGGACCATGCAAGGTGTGTTCCCAAGATTCCAGCTCAGAAGTGGGGGTTACATTTTCCAGGCAAAAACTTGGTGTAAACTGGGGGACAGGTTGTGAGTGGGTTAAGTTGGTGCTTTCTCTGGTAGCTAAGAGAGCCCAGCATAGGGCAAGTTGGCAGCCCACTGGCCCACTGAAGCCTGGAGCACCTGTGGATGGCTGTGACCACTCCAGCCACACACTGCAGGCCTGCAGGGGTTGGGGGAACCCCTTGGCAGATGGAGACAGAACCCCATGCCTGTCACCAGCTTCTTCCAGTACAGTGCATCTCAGGCCTTTATGTCACATCCATCCATCCAGGGCACAAGAAACCATCTGGGGTTCATATTAGATAATTAAGGAGTCTGGGATTGACGTGTACACACTGCTGTATTTAAAATGGATAACCAACAAGGACCTACTGTAAGTCCAGGGAACTCTGCTCAATACTGTGCAACAACCTAAAAAGGAAAAGAATTTGAGCAAGAATAGATACATGTATATGTATAACTGAATCACTTTGCTGTATACCTGAAACTAACACATCGTTAATCAACTATATTCCAATATAAAGTAAAAAGTTAAAAAAATAAATAAAAACTAGAAAGGATCCACTCTCCTTTTTCTTTAAGAACACACATATCCGCTGACACTGCAGGTACACATACATCACAACAGGAGACAGTAGTGGTAAACAAAACTGGAGCTGGGCGGGCAGCCCTATTAGACTTGAATTCGGGGTTTCACCTACGTTGTGCTTGTACTGAACAGGGTCAGAGTAAGCAATTCTAGTACTCATGGTTTTTAAGAAGTTGGTAAACCTCAAATGCCAACTGCAATAAATCATACAAGTCTCTATTAAAACTATAAATCACTCATGAAATTTAATACTGTCATGAAGAGTAATTAAGTGCTAATGTAATAAATCTACAAAAGAAAAAACAACACACACAACAATGAGGAATCTAAAGAGCAGAAGAATGCTCAGGTCTTAAAGCTTTGAGACAAATCTTTGTGCCCCCTCTCCACCAAAAGGAAGTCTGCCTGCTGATCCTCAGGGATGGGGGAGTCATTTAAGGGCCACACGCTCAAATAAACTCAGGACTCAGAGCCTAGAACATAATGCCCTTCTTCAAAACGGAAAAACCACACCGAAAATCTGCCCTGGTTCTGTGCTATCTTGCTAAGGAAAACAGAAAGGAACCAAAGGAGGGGCAAAGAGGAGTGATTCTGTCCAAGATGCATCTTGAGTTAAAGTGAAGTTATACAAAGAGTCTCAGTTGTTCCTATGACCTTACTACCTCACTTGTACTGCCCAAATAATGCTTTTATTGATAAATGATTTGTTCTTAGCTCTTCAACTACTCTGAGTCTTTTCATTTGACTAGGATAACTATGGAGAAGGCAATGGCAACCCACTCCAGTACTCTTGCCTGGAAAATCCCATGGATGGAGGAGCCTGGTAGGCTGCAGTCCATGGGGTCGCTAGGAGTTGGACGCGGCTGAACGACTTCATTTTCACTTTTCACTTTCATGCACTGGAGAAGGAAATGGCAACCCACTCCAGTGTTCTTGCCTGGAGAATCCCAGGGATGGCGGAGCCTGGTTGGCTGCTGTATATGGGGTCGCACAGAGTCAGATACAACTGAAGCGACTTAGCAGCAGCAGCAGGATAACTATAAACCAGGAATTCTTTCTTGGGCTGCTTCAGCCATAGGCTGAATCACTCAGGGCTCAATCGACGGCTGATAACTACATGCGAACCTTAAAGTTGCGAACTTTCAAAGATACAAATGTATCCTTGCATGTCCAATCACATAAGTTAGTTCACGTGTCTGGCATACACTGTCCTGTGCCTGCATCCTCTACAAGTGGTTGTATGTAGTTTACTGTATAAAGTACAGTAGTACAGTGTCTTTATTTCAAGCCCAGGATGACCAGCAGCAAGCATAAAAGCAGTGATGATGTAGCTGGTATCTTCTACTACTGACAATCCTTCAGCTCCACCATCTCCCATCTCCTCTCTCTCCTCCAGTCAGTAACTCTTCTTGCCTGTTAATTTCATTCCCTGTATGCCAGCTGTTGTACTGTACTACTGTACTTTTCAAGGTAAAGTACTGTAAGATTAAAAATGTTTACTTTTGTTTGCTTTTTATGTATGAAAAGTATTATAAACCTACAGCTAATGGTACCTAGGCTAACTTTCTTGAACTTACAAACAAATTGGACTTATGAACATGTTCTCGTAATGGAACTCATTTGCATGGAGGGGACTGTACATGAATAAGTAAAGATGGATTCACATACAAACCTAACAAGCATTGCCGAGTCCCAGGCACCACAGGGGCCATGGAAACACAAGAAGCTTAAAAGTAGGCGGTCCTGCCCAAGAGGAGCTGGGGGACCCACTGGTCACAAAGCCATGAATAAGAATGTCAGCTCAAAGAATCCCAGAGAAAAGATGGTGGTCAGGTGAGCAGTGAGTAGGGGGAGCAGGTAGGGAGGGAAGAGGGTCAAAGAAACTCCCTCTTTTTGAGGAAAAATCTTGTTTAGAAAAAATGATTGGGAGCAAGGTGAGAGAACACACAGAGAGTGTGCGTGAAGCAGCCGGGTGTGTGGGCGGCCCAGAAGGGCCCAGGAATGCTTCAGCGCAGCGGTCCCCAAAATTTTCAGCATCAGGGACCGGTTTCGTGGAAGACAATTTTTAGTGGACTGAGAAGGGGCGTGGTGGTAATTCAAGCGCATTATATTCATTGCATACTTTACTACTGTTATTATTGCATCAGCTCCATCTCAGATCATCGGGCATTAGACCCGGAGGCTGGGGACCCCTGCTTCAGAGCACTGGCCTTCAAACTGCAATGTCCCTCCCATTACTCTTTAATAGGCAAACTGCTGGACCCACCCTCAAGAGCCTCTGATTCAGTAGGCCTGGGAAGGGGAGTAAGGATTTGCCTTTCTAACAAGTTCCCAGGTGATGTTGAAGCTGCTGATCTGGTGGACTGCACTCAGAACCTACTGCTCTAGGGGTGAGTGCAAGAAAAGGAAGCCAGGCCATAGAGGCCCTGGCATGCTGGCCAATGAGACCCAAGAGCGGACACAAGAGACCTGAAATAATCAGACGTGCATTTTACAAATATTACCTTGGTGGTAAGTGGAGAATGGATTAAAAATTTAAGTGAAAGTCACTCAGTCATGTCTGACTCTTTGTGGTCCCATGGACTAGTCCATGGGATTATCCAGGCCAGAATACTGGAGTGGGTAGTCTTTCCCTTCTCCAGGGGATCTTCCCCCACTCAGGGACCAAACCTAGGTCTCCCACGTTGCAGGCTGATTCTTTAGCAGCTGAGCCACAAGGGAAGCCCAAGAATACTGGAGTGGGTAGCCTATCCCTTCTCCAGCGGATCTTCCTGACCCAGGAATCAAACCAGGGTCTTGTGAATTGCAGCAAATTCTTTACCAATTGAGCTTTCAGGAGAATGGATTGTAATGGATGAAACTCAGTGGGAAGTAAGAGATATAAAGGCCCCTAAACTGAGACAGAGCAGTGGGAAGATGAATGGTTGGAGGAGAGACTGGGATGAAGAAGGATGAAAGGACATATGGGTGAGAGGAGAAAGAGCTGTCTCCTAGGGTCCCTTTGACAGTGGTGGGAACACAGGAAAGCCAGGCAGAGGGTGAGGAAGAACCAGTGGGCAGGGACAGATTCAGAAACTCAGTGGGAGTAAGAGATATAAAGGCCCCTAAACTGAGACAGAGCAGTGGGAAGATGAATGGTTGGAGGAGAGACTGGGATGAAGAAGGATGAAAGGACATATGGGTGAGAGGAGAAAGAGCTGTCTCCTAGGGTCCCTTTGACAGTGGTGGGAACACAGGAAAGCCAGGCAGAGGGTGAGGAAGAACCAGTGGGCAGGGACAGATTCAGGCTGCAGTGAGTGGGGTTTGAGGTTGTGGAGGGAGGTGGTTCCAGGTCTGGAAGGAATCCCAGAGCCCAGTCTGCCCTGCAGTAGGAGATGCAATTGCAGGGGCAGTAAATGTCATCAGAGGGAATGAAATCAGACAGGAGGCAGGTACCGAACAGGATCGGTAGGACATCTGGAGTGAGACCAATCAACCGTTAAGGGATGAGCAGAGGAAGTGGACAGAGCAAAGCTGTGACGGGGAAACACCAGAGCCTCCAGGGAGCCAGCCGTGAAGGGTGTGCAGAAGCCACAGGGAAGAGGTGGTACCTCTCTGGGAGTTGCAGGTGGTGTAGGCTGGAGAGCTGGGGAGGTGAAGAGTGTGATGTGCCCCCAGAAGAGCAACTGCCAGGGCAGCAGTTTTACTTTGATCACAGAAGGAAAGCGCCTGAGCATGCTCTGCAGGCAGAGAGGAATGGCAGTTGTCATAGCTGGGCTGGAAGACAGAAGTGAGAGGGCAGCACTGGTGGGACTCAGCTTTCCTAGGACTCAGAACCGAAGCAGCGCCATTCAAGGAAGACAGAGAAAAGGAAGGGACTTTAAAGACTCTTTAAAAGAGCATCAAGTAAAAAATTTTAAAAAGGGATCTATTCCATCCCAGGCTCACATCAGACCCTGTGAGAAACATCAGACCCTGTGGCAATACATAATCAGAGATGGCTCTTTTATTTGGCAATACAAGAGACAAAGGTTCAATCCCTGGGCTGGGAAGATCCCCTGGAGGAGCACATGACAACCCACTCCAGTATTCTTGCCTGGAGAATCCCATGGACAGAGGAGCCTGGTGGGCTACAGTCTCATTAGAATCGCAAAGAGTCGGACATGACTGAGCAACTCACACGCATGTACAGAGAGGTGATTTACAATGTTGTGTTGGTTTCAGATGTATAGCAAAGTGATTCCGTTATACATATACATGTATTCATTCTCTTTTAGAATCTTTACCCATACAGATTATTACAGGATATTGAGAGAGATGGCTCTTTTAAAACAGGTTGCAATTTAACAAAAGAGGTGGGGCACAGGCCATTCTTTCTAGGAATTTCTGTTAGGAGGATGCATTCAGAAGGCTCAGACCCCTGGCTTCCTTCCTACTGGCAAGCAGAATTGCTGTGACCAGCCAGGAGTTCGTGTGCCAGGAGTCCCACAGATGGCCGACTGTACCTCCTTTCACCCCTGAAATGCTCATTATGGGGCCACATTCCTTTCTATCTAAAGAGAAGGAATGAAGCAATTCCAAGAGCCAGGTCAGAGCAGCAGAGAGCAAACAGGATGAAAGGGAGAAATCTACAAGCAAAATCAACCAGGGAACTAGATTCCAACTAGGAAGAAGAACGGAATGTCAGGTGCCCACAAACAGTAAGCTGTCTCAAAAGACGGTTGCCTGACAGTTTGGTGTGAATCCAGAGTCCTCGGGCTCTAGACTGTACTGGGGGAGGGGACAGAGGCAGGTGGAGAGGGACTGCAGGTAGAGGCCGAGGCCAGGCTGAGCCAGTTTTATGAGATGGCAGCAGCTGCGGCTGCAGCGAAACCAGCAGAAGGGACGTTTAATAAAAGCTGTGGTCAATTTCAGCCCCTTCACGGCCCTGGCTTCAATCTCTTTATTTACAGTCCCCGTCACGCTGGGGAAAATCAGGGAGGGCAGGAAAAGGAGCAGGATGAGAGAGAGACAGAAAGGGTTAACAGGCAACAGCTTTCTAAGGGTAAAAAAACAGTTCAGAAACAGGGGAATTCACTGGCGCTTCCCGCTGCTTTATTGCTTTCGCTCAACAGCTGGAGAAAATGTTTGATCAAAATATTTGTATTATTGTGTTTAAGTGAAATGACATATGACAGCTCATTATCCCAAACTCAGAATTCCCACAGCATCTGTCACAGCCACCCTGTTAGAGACAGTCACTTCCCCTGGAAGACAGAGAGGCATGGAGGGAAGACGCAAGAGTCAGCAGCAGGCATCAGACCCCAGACAGTCCCAGCTCCACAGGCCCTCACCCAGGCTCCGATTAGACAGGAGAGGATGCTGAAGGGGGAAGCGGGGAAGGCCCATGCCATGCCCCTCCCCCAGGCATCAGCAGCTCTCCTCTTCACCCCCAGCCAGCAGCATGAAGCCCATCTCACCCAGGGCTTCCACAACCGAGGAAGTGGTCCGGATCTCTCCTCTCCTAGACATTATTTGGTGAAACAGCTTGACAAACTCTATGTATTGATCTAAATGTGTATGTATATCTGAGTCCCTTCTCTGTTCACCTGAAACCACCACAACATTGTTAACTGGCTATACCCTCATACAAAATTAGAATTTTAAATAAATAAATTTTAACCCAATATCCCTCCCAAGCCTCCAGGCAGGTTGGAAAGAGAAAAAAAAATAATTTCTTAAAAATTATAATGTCGTTTCCTCCATCCTGAAGTGAGTAATGACATGGTTGCAGAGAACTTGTCTTTGTGACCCTAAGTTCCTTTCCGTGACACTTGTTTTTTTAATATCTGTTTACTGGCTGTGCTGGGTCTCCGTCACCGCACACAGGCTTTCTCTAGTTGCAGTGAGCAGGCGCTACACTTGGTCGCGTTGCTCTGGCTTCTCACTGCGGTGCCTTCTCTTGTTGCTAGGCATGGGCTGCAGGGCACAAAGCTTCGGTAGTTGCAGCAGGTGAGCTCAATAGTTACGGCGCACCCCCAGGCTTAGCTGCTCCAAGGTATGTGGGATATTCTTGGACCAGGGATCAAACCAGTGTGTCTAGCATTGCTAGGTGGATTCTTAGCCACTATGGAAGCCCCTCCATGACACCTTTGACATCCTTTCCTCACCTCTCTTCCTGCTGTATCCTTCCATGATACACCAGTGAAGCCCTACAGAACAGCTGTTCAGCGTTGCTGCTGCTAGACACACAGCGGAAGCAAATCATTTGACCTCACAGCACGTTTCTGAGAACTTTATTTGCCTTATTCAGTTCCCACAACGACCCCACGAGGCACAGAACATTACATCTCAGATAAGAAGGTTCCTGCTCAGAGACCCTCAGCACTAGGTCTCCAGTCTCAGCTGACAGGTGAAGGAGTTAGGATCCACACCTAAAACTTCAGAGTTCTAAGGCATATCTGTCCCCCACTGTATCCTGATGCTGCTTCCCACTGAGAAATGAAGAAATGTGCTGAGTCCCCATCAGAAAGCTAGAGGAAAGGCAGGTTTCACTTCAGTACACACTCAACTAACCCCAATTCAAAGGCAAAAAGAGTTCACTGCATTGACAGATGACCAGATAAAGAAGATGTGGTACATATATATATATATATAATGGAATACGACTCGGCCATCAAAAAGGATAAAATCATGCCATTTGCAGCAACTGGATGAATCTAGAGATGATCACACTAAGGCAGACGAAGAATGACAGATATCACATTATACCACTTAAATGTAGAATTAAAAAAATAATACAAATGAACTCTTTACAAAAGAGAAATAGACTCACAGACATAGAAAACAAACCTATAGCTGTCTCTTATACACATCTCACAAACAGTAAGCTGTCTCAAAAGACGGTTGCCTGACAGTTTGGTGTGAATCCAGAGTCCTCGGGCTCAAGACTGTACTGGGGGAGGGGACAGAGGCAGGTGGAGAGGGACTGCAGGTAGAGGCCGAGGCCAGGCTGAGCCAGTTTTATGAGATGGCAGCAGCTGCGGCTGCAGCGAAACCAGCAGAAGGGACGTTTAATAAAAGCTGTGGTCAATTTCAGCCCCTTCACGGCCCTGGCTTCAATCTCTTTATTTACGGTCCCCATCACGCTGGGGAAAATCAGGGAGGGCAGGAAAAGGAGCAGGATGAGAGAGAGACAGAAAGGGTTAACAGGCAACAGCTTTCTAAGGGTAAAAAAACAGTTCAGAAACAGGGGAATTCACTGGCGCTTCCCGCTGCTTTATTGCTTTCGCTCAACAGCTGGAGAAAATGTTTGATCAAAATATTTGTATTATTGTGTTTAAGTGAAATGACATATGACAGCTCATTATCCCAAACTCAGAATTCCCACAGCATCTGTCACAGCCACCCTGTTAGAGACAGTCACTTCCCCTGGAAGACAGAGAGGCATGGAGGGAAGACGCAAGAGTCAGCAGCAGGCATCAGACCCCAGACAGTCCCAGCTCCACAGGCCCTCACCCAGGCTCCGATTAGACAGGAGAGGATGCTGAAGGGGGAAGCGGGGAAGGCCCATGCCATGCCCCTCCCCCAGGCATCAGCAGCTCTCCTCTTCACCCCCAGCCAGCAGCATGAAGCCCATCTCACCCAGGGCTTCCACAACCGAGGAAGTGGTCCGGATCTCTCCTCTCCTAGACATTATTTGGTGAAACAGCTTGACAAACTCTATGTATTGATCTAAATGTGTATGTATATCTGAGTCCCTTCTCTGTTCACCTGAAACCACCACAACATTGTTAACTGGCTATACCCTCATACAAAATTAGAATTTTAAATAAATAAATTTTAACCCAATATCCCTCCCAAGCCTCCAGGCAGGTTGGAAAGAGAAAAAAAAATAATTTCTTAAAAATTATAATGTTGTTTCCTCCATCCTGAAGTGAGTAATGACATGGTTGCAGAGAACTTGTCTTTGTGACCCTAAGTTCCTTTCCGTGACACTTGTTTTTTTAATATCTGTTTACTGGCTGTGCTGGGTCTCCGTCACCGCACACAGGCTTTCTCTAGTTGCAGTGAGCAGGCGCTACACTTGGTCGCGTTGCTCTGGCTTCTCACTGCGGTGCCTTCTCTTGTTGCTAGGCATGGGCTGCAGGGCACAAAGCTTCGGTAGTTGCAGCAGGTGAGCTCAATAGTTACGGCGCACCCCCAGGCTTAGCTGCTCCAAGGTATGTGGGATATTCTTGGACCAGGGATCAAACCAGTGTGTCTAGCATTGCTAGGTGGATTCTTAGCCACTATGGAAGCCCCTCCATGACACCTTTGACATCCTTTCCTCACCTCTCTTCCTGCTGTATCCTTCCATGATACACCAGTGAAGCCCTACAGAACAGCTGTTCAGCGTTGCTGCTGCTAGACACACAGCGGAAGCAAATCATTTGACCTCACAGCACGTTTCTGAGAACTTTATTTGCCTTATTCAGTTCCCACAACGACCCCACGAGGCACAGAACATTACATCTCAGATAAGAAGGTTCCTGCTCAGAGACCCTCAGCACTAGGTCTCCAGTCTCAGCTGACAGGTGAAGGAGTTGGATCCACACCTAAAACTTCAGAGTTCTAAGGCATATCTGTCCCCCACTGTATCCTGATGCTGCTTCCCACTGAGAAATGAAGAAATGTGCTGAGTCCCCATCAGAAAGCTAGAGGAAAGGCAGGTTTCACTTCAGTACACACTCAACTAACCCCAATTCAAAGGCAAAAAGAGTTCACTGCATTGACAGATGACCAGATAAAGAAGATGTGGTACATATATATATATATATAATGGAATACGACTCGGCCATCAAAAAGGATAAAATCATGCCATTTGCAGCAACTGGATGAATCTAGAGATGATCACACTAAGGCAGACGAAGAATGACAGATATCACATTATACCACTTAAATGTAGAATTAAAAAAATAATACAAATGAACTCTTTACAAAAGAGAAATAGACTCACAGACATAGAAAACAAACCTATAGTTACCAAAGGGAAAAGGGGGGGTAAGGATAAATTGGGAATTTGAGGTTAATAGATGCATACTACTATGTATAAAATATCAACAGATAAACAAGAGCCTATTTATAGCACAAGGATATTCTATATTTTATAATAACCTATAACGGAAAAGATTCTGAAAAAGAATGTATATATACATATATATATATAACTGAATCACTTTGTTGTATACCTGAATCATTGTAAATCAATTATACTTCAATAAAATAGAAGGAATAAAGAGTTCACTCCCTGCCCCCCACCCTCTGACTGTCTCTACAATGTACTAAAGAGAGACCCATAATAATGGAAAAAAGAAGCATTAAGTGTCAGTCCCATCTCAGTCTCATTCAGTCCCACTTACCTGCTGATTCAGGGCCTTTGGAGACCTCCCTCAGGAGATTTCTGAACCATAGTTTCCTCACCTGCAGAATCTGGAGGTGATCCATTTGTCGCTGCTTCCTGGTGTACTGACCATTGCGACCTGACAAAGAGCCCTGAGGATGTCCCCTGGAACAAGACTGTACAGATCATCCCACTTCTTTGAATATCCATTTTATCAGGTCTAAACCTGCTATCTCCATTCACAGGTCATTTCAGGAATACAAACCCAGCTGAGGGAATACATGCAAAAAATGGCTGGCAATCTGGCAAGTGTTATGTCCATTCAGGGTCTCTTTCATCCTGCCATTTTTAATTATTGTCATGACTTGTTTTTAAGCAGTGCTTTTTACTTTTTTTTTTTTTTTTAGCTGAGCAAAGACATAATCTAATTATAAAATAGTTTTCCTGATCACAACTCCCCCACCCCCTTTACTTACACTGTGTAGTCTTGCCAAACATAAAGGTCTCTCATGTTTAAAAATATGCCAACACTCCAGAATGTAAATCTGATCAGGTAATGTTCATGAAAGACCTTTGTAAGCCTCAGAACAGTGAACTAGATTAAAGGAAAGTGAGTGAAGTCACTCAATCATGTCCGACTCTTTGTGTCCCCATGGACTGTAGCCTACCAGGCTCCTCTGTCCATGGGGTTTTCCAGGCAATAGTACTGGAGTGGATTGCCATTTCCTTCTCCAGTAGCAGTGCTTTTTACTAAAAAAAATTTTAAATAGCCTTAATTTCCTAATGAGTCAAACTGCTGAGCTACCCTTAAAAAAAAAACAAATTAACACTACATTTAAGTTGAGGCCAGTACAGGATTCTCTTTATCCTGACTGGCTCCAGAGAGAACGGATGGCAAAGGTCACAGCCCAATTCCTACTCAAGTCTCTTCCCATATTGTGGTTGTGGGGCTCCAAAGGCTGGGTGGACAGAAGGGGTGACAGCTGTGTGTGGTGTTGGGTCTCTAATGGTGGGACATCTATGAATATGATCTCAGCAGCCCTCCCTCTGGGGACTGAGGCCCCTCAGACACCCCCACCCTCATCAAAAGCATGACCTGCAGAGGCCGGGGAAGGTCTTCCCCCAAAGACTTCAGCCTTCACTGATGTCCATGTTGCCCACATAGGGAATCCCTGGGACATCATTTTTAGAGAAACCAGAAGCTGTATCAACACCAACTTTATAGTTACTGAGCTTAGAGCAAAAAATATAAGGAAATACAAATGCAAGCCAAGATTTCACCCTCTGACCATGACGTTAACCTTGAATGATCACTTCTTTTCAATTCAACACCATCTCCTATGTTGTATTTATGACAGAAAATCCATCCTCCAACCAATCAATGACTCATTCAATCCATACGTACAACAGAGCTCACTGAACAGTCCTTTTTAAGTTACTATAGTAACACTATTTGTTATGAATTACACTTGTTTTCCCCTGTAACTTCACTTTTCTACAACATATAATATTGTACAATTTAAAACAAAACACACTTTCCAAACACAGCCTGATATAAGTGAGCACACACTAGAGTACATTCTCTCCACAACCATGATACTCACTTTACTGCAAATCAAAAATCAGTCAGTTAAAACCAAGGGACCCCCTAAGTGGGAAGGAAATCTAAAAAAGAGTGGATATGTGTACACATATAACTGACTCACTTTGCTGTACGAGAGAATCTAACACAGCATTCTAAAGCAAATGTATTCTAATAAAAATTAATTTAAAAATAATAAAGTAAATAAAACGAAGGGATCCAGCCCCCAAATGTTTTCTCAAGAAACTGAGAGCAGTGCTCTGGGAGCTGTCCAGAGTGCAGCCAAAGCACAGACAAAGGTCACAGACTGTGAAAATCCAGCAACTTGTGCCCACCTTGTATCCTGCAGAATAAGGATGTAATAAGTTGTCCAGTACTGAGGAGCTGAATCCAGCCCCACAAAAAGAGTTGAAGCTCTAACTACTAGAATGTGTAAATGTGATCTTATGGGGCAAAGTCTTTTGAAAGTAATCAGGTTAGATGAGGTCATTAAGCTGGCCCCTAAATCAATATGACCCAGTGTCCTTCTAGGAGGAGGGAATGGGGATGAAGACCCACAGGATGAAGGCCACCGGAGACAGGCAAAGACTGCAATGATGTAAGAACACCTGGGGCCACCAGAAGCTAGAAAAGGTTAAGCAAGGAGCATCCTCTCTAGAGGTTTCAGAGGGAGCAAGGCCCTGCCAACACCTTGCTTTTGGGCTTCTAGCCTCCAGGGCTGTGAGAAAATACATTTCTGTAATTTCAAGCCACTCAGTCTATGGCACTCTGTTGTATGAGCCCTAGGAAGTGCCACAACCTGGAGAGAAGTCCACATTCTGTTCTCTTGCTGGGCGAGAGCAATAGTGAATATCTACCAGTAACAAAGAACATGAAAATCCTAAGAAGAGAAAAGCATATGGCAGGAGACCCCAGTCATTTTCTTTGACTGGGGAGTATCTATTCTTTCTTCCAAAAGAACTGGTTTCCTTTGGTGAATTATTCCTCTGTTGCATTAAGGCTTCGTGTGCATGCATGTGTGCTAGGTCATTTCAGTTGTGACTGACTCTTTGTGACCCCATGGACTGGAGCCCACCAGGTTCCTCGGTCCATGAGATTCTCCAGGCAAGAGTACTGGAGTGGATTGCTATGCCCTCCTCCAGGGGACCTTCCCAATCCAGGGGCTGAACCCATGTCTCCTGCAGCTCTTGCATTGCATGCAGATTCTTCATCACTGTGCCACCCGGGAAGCCCATTTAGGCTTCGTAGGTGGCAAATAAAGAAGCTAGGAGCCTCACTGTCAGGAACAGCCAGGGCACCTGGCACTGACAACTGAGGTCTCTCCTGGAACCTGAACCTTGGGAAACAAGGAAGAAAGGAGAAATGGCTGGAGTTTGTTCCTCCAAAGAGACCACCCCTTTTTAGAGTCCTCCTACCACTCCTGGCTGCTTAGGTCATCTGCTTCTTTGAATATTTTGATAGATCCAAGCTTCGGACAGCATCCCAACAGTTCCTTTTGGTATAAGAGCTGAAATTCATGTTTGTTGCTTACCATCAAATAACCGTGGCTGATGGGAGAAGAAAACTCACAGCTCAGCCAGTGACCAGCTGTAGCAGCCTCCTGAGTCACTTTAGGGCTTCATCAGGAAAGTCAGAATAATATTTTAGCTGGCTGAAGCCAAGCTCCGGGTCAGGTAATCCCGAATTCACTTCCTATGCCTATAGTTAGGTTGCCTACAAATCTAAGTGTTTCTGCTTGGGAAGTGATTTCGGAAGGTTTGGAAACAGGGATCTGAACTGCAGGTAGCAAGCACTTCTCTTTGACTTGCCCCAAAACCAAGAAGGACCTTTTGAAAGCTGAGCCCTAGAAAGCTGAATACAGATACATGGGTGCTGTCTCAGTGAGCCAATCATAGTAGCGCAGGGACTCAACTAAGGCACATTACAGTGTACATCAAATTCCAAAATCAAAACAGTTCCAAGGCCACTCTGCAGATTTGAACTTGCATTAGTCATCTCCTGCTGCATAACAAATAATCTCAAGTTTACCAGCTGAAAGTAATAGAGCTTACTATCTCCCAGTTCCTGTGAAGCTGGGTAGTTCTGGCTCAGGATCGCTTAATGACTTAAAGTCCAGGAAGAAAAAGTAAGCTCCACCTCTTAAGTCAGGAGAATAAGAAACATGTGGACCTATCTATAGATTGGTTCAGCTGTTATAGAATCCACCTGCAGTGTTGAAGACCTGGGTACAATTCCTGAGTTGGGAAGATCCCCTGGAGAAGGGACCGGCTGGCTACCCACTCCAGTATTATGGCCTGGAGAATTCCATGGACTGTATCGTCCATGGGGTCACAAAGAGTCAGACACGACTGGGCAACTTTCACTTTCATCTATAGAAACCTACAGGGCTATAAGTAGCTGAACTTTTTATCTCATCTCCAATTCGTCCACTGAGATAACTGAAAAGCCAAATGTATCATATTAAAAAGGAAGCAGGGACAGGAGTTATGTTTTGGTTGCATCTTTGATCCAAGTTCATGCGACCCAAGATAATGGGGAACCTCCAATGACTTCATTTTTAAAAAATATTTTTGGCTGCACTGGGTCTTCATTGCTGCAAGAGGGCTTTCTCTAATTCCAGCAAGTAGGGGCTACTTTCTAGTTAGGATGCTTGGGCTTCTCACTGTGGTAGTTTCTCTTGTTGCAGAGCATGGGCTCAGCAGCTGTGGCACTCAGGCTTAGTTGCCCCAGGGCATATGGAATCTTTCCGGACCAGGGATCAAACTCATGTCTACTGCATTGGTGGGTGAATTTTTAACCACTGGACCACCAAGGAAGTCCCAGTGGCTCCATTTTGGCATTTTGTTACAGCAGCCCAAACTAAGACAACCAGGAACATTCATAATTATGATCTGGGTTTATCCAAAGAAATATGAAACATGAAATTCTGTCTTCATTTTATAGGTGAGGAAACTGTGGATAGGATAAACAACTTGCCCCTGAGCTTTTACAGCCAGGCATAAAACCCTGTCTTTTATCTCCTAGTCTAGCATGCATCTGTCCCTATGCACCCTGAGTTCAGGTGGGAGAAATCAGGAGGGCAACTGAATCTGCCGTTTAGCAGATTGATACTCATATTCCATTGTTTCTTTTGCCTGCTTCGTATTTTATGTCTACATATGGAACGAGATTATAGCTTGATCCCCCAAATTACTTTTTCAGAGAGAATCTTGTTTCTAAGAAGCATAAATTTAGTTGCAAACGTGTACAAAAAATACCCTACATGAAAGCAGAGCTCCATGGAGAAAAAAGCTGTTGGCAAAGAGACAGAAAAATGAGAAACAGAAAGAGTAGGCAATGGGGAAAGAAAAAGAAAATCAAGGAAAGATTACAAAGAAGATAATGTGTACTTAAGTAAATTACAGATGATAGAAAACCTTTTCAGGAAATGTTTGTATGAATGAAAAGGCAGCTTAGCTCAGTTTTTTTTCACCAAGCAAACAGCAGGATTTGCAAGCTGGAATCCTTCCATGGTAAGCCCAGGTCTGCCCCATGCTAGCCTCAGGAGTAACCAGCTCTAACACACATCTGTGGAATGGAAATGAATTTTCCTCAAGCCAACAGGAAGCTCTGCCCCATCCTCTGAACACTTCCCAGGATGGGGTCACAGAAGAGCAGTTTTAATGAGCAGGGTGTGAGCTGACACCCAAGTGCCTCAGCTCATCCAAGGGGCCCAGACGCCCCACCAGGAAATCAAATTTCTCAGTACACACCTAAACTTCGAGACTTCCTTTCAGTCCCTAAAGGTTTCCCGTATCCTTTTTACATTTGGTTTTCAGCCAAGCAGGCTAAATTGTGGAACAGCCACATGAGGCTGGAGCGGGAGCAGCTGGGCAGGCAGGCGGAAGCATGTGTTTTTCCGGCCTCATGTCCCAGCGGTTCTAGTGTGCTCCATCATTGAACAGGCTGGCCTCACAATCCAGCAAACATTCTCTTCTTACGGCCTGCAGCATCCATGCCACTGTCCAGAGGCCAAACACATGGCTAAGCCTCAGAACTGAAATAGCTTCCACTTAAGGCCTCGGGGTCTACTCTTCATCCTAACCTGATCCACAGCATATCTATAGGTCTCAGTGACCCTTGTGTTGCCACCACTGAGGACACAAGGGCAACAGCACCCCCAGTCACAACAGGTTACAGGGTTAGAGGGTTAGGGACAGGGTTAGAGGGCTAAGTCAGCAACAGGAAGCAATAGAACCTTGGTCATTTCTGGTTTTATGGCCACATAAGCAGGGACAGGCCCCGGCCAAGACATCCATCTGATGGCTTGCCGCATGGGGAAGATGGGCTCCCTGGTGGCTTTATATTTATTCTGGGGCTGGAAGAAGAGCTCATTCTTTTAGACTCCTCTGCAGCAGTGGCTTCCATATAGTGGCTGGAAATCTGAATTTATGTTGAATGAACAGAAGCTAAAGAAAGTTAAGGCAATTAGCATAAAAGTGGTGAATGTGTCAACATCTAAAGCTATTGCTTTTTGAAAGAGAATTCTCTGCTTAATGAGTTCTTACGCCCTTATGGTGTGACAGTAGCCACCCCCCCCCCAACTCTTTCTTTTTTGAACTAATGGCAACAGCAGATGATATTTCAATTTATTTATTTATTTTTACGTTTCTAGCATCCCAACCCATCCCAGCCCTCTTGTCCATATTTGAACAAATAAGTATCTGGCGTCCCTACGTTGTTCTCTCCCACGGCAAATTTTTTTTAAACTTTACTGCTAAAAAATCTGGAAACTACTGACCCAACGTAAATAAAGAACAGTGAAGGATTCTGAAGAGAAAATTAAAATGCAAAAGCATCAGGATCATGCAAAGCAATGGCACCAAGTCATGCATGAACTCGTGAGTGAGCAGAGTGTAAATTCAGGGAACTGAGAGTATTGGGCATCAGAAGATTTCATACCTATCCTTCTGAACACTTGTAAAAATTGAAGTGGGTGGGAATGTTCCCAAATTTATTTTATGAGGCCAGCATTACCTTGATACCAAAAGTAGACATGATACTACAAAAAGAAAATTACAGGCCAATATCCCTGATGAACAGAGATGCAAAAGCCCCAATAAAATACTAGCAAACCGAAATTCAACAATACACTAAAAGGATTATACACTGTGATCAAGTAGAATTTATTCTTTAGATGCAAGGATGGTTCGACCAGAAATGAATCAACGTGATATACCACATTATCAAACTGAAGGAGAACAATTACATAATCATCTCAAAAGACACATAAAAAGCATTTACTGACAAAATTTGATATCCATTTATGACAAAAACTATCAACAAAATGGGTTAAAAAGATTATACCCCAATATAATAAAAACGATATAAGAAAAACACATAGCTAGCATAATACTTAACAATTGAAAGCTGAAATGTTTTAAAATCAGAAAGTAGAAAAGGATGCCCACTCTTGTCACTTCTAGTTAAGATAATATTGGAAGTCCTAGTCACAGTAATTAGGCAAGACAAAGGAAATAAATGGCATCCAGATTGGAAAGGAAGAAGTGAAATTGTCATTATTTGCAGAAGACATGATACTGTACACAGAAAACCTACAGATTCCACCAAAACTGTTAGAACTAATAAATGAACTCTGTATGGCTGCAGAGTACAAAAACAATATACAGAAATCTACCGTATTTTTGTACTCTAATAACAAACTATCAGAAAGAGAAATTAAGAAAACAATCCACTTAGAGTTTTATCAGAAAGAATAAAATATCTAAGAATATATTTAACCAAGGAGTTGCAACACCAGTCTACTGAAAACTATAAGACACTAATAAAAGAAATCAAAGAAAACTCAAATACATGGAAAGATATCCCATATTCATGAACTGAAATAGTTAATATTGTTAAAATGTCCACACCACCCAAAGCAATCTAGAGATTCAATATAATCCCTATTAAAATACCCATGGCACTTTTCACAGAGAAAGAACAAACAGTCCTAAAATTTATATGGAATCATAAAAGACTCAAAATAGCAAAGCAATCTAGAGAACAATGAACAAACCCAGAGACATTATGCTTTCTTATTTCAATCTATACTGTTACAAAGCTATGGTAATTAAAACAGTATGGTATTTAAGGAAAAAGACAGACACCTAGCTCAGTAGAACAGATCTAGGTTCTGGTTTCTAGAGAACCCAGAAAGAAACTTACATATTTATAGTCAATTAATTTACAACAAAGGAGGCAAGAATATACAATGGAGAAAGGACAGTCTCGTCTATAAAAGATGTTGAGAAAACTGGACTGCTGCTGCTGCTAAGTCACTTCAGTCGTGTCCAACTCTGTGCAACACCATTGACTGTAGCCCACCAGGCTCCCCAGTCCCTGGGATTCTCCAGGCAAGAACACTGGAGTGGGTTGCCATTTCCTTTTCCAATGCATGAAAGTGAAAAGTGAAAGTGAAGTCACTCAGTTGTGTCTGACTCTTAGCGACCCCATGGGACTGCAGCCTACCAGGCTCCTCCACCCGTGGGATTTTCCAGGCAAGAGTACTGGAGTGGGCTGCCATTGCCTTCTCCGAGAAAACTGGACAGCAACATGTAAAAGAATGAAACTGGACAACTGTCTTATACCAGACACAAAAATAAACTCAAAAGGGATTAGAGACTTAAATATAAGACCTGAAGCCATAAAACTCCTCAAAGAAAATAATAGAGGATAGATTCCTTGACATTATCTTAGCATTGAATTTTTGGATCTGAATCCAAAAGCAGAAATAACAAAAGCAAAAATAAACAAGTGGGTCTACTTCAAACTAAAAAGCTTCTGCACATCAAAGGCAATCATCAACAAAATGAAAAAGCAACCTACTAAATGGGAAAAAAGTTACAAATCACATATAAGAGGTTAATATCTAAAATATATAAAGAGCTCAAAGGACGTAATATCAAAAAACCCAAACATTCCAGTTAAGAAATGAGCATAGGATCTCATTTGAGGCTACTTATGAAAAAACACTAACTGAAAAGATATCTGCACCCTCCAGGTACACTGCAGCATTATTTACAATAGCCAAGTCATGGAAGCAGCCTCTGTGTCTGGGGTGAGTGATTGGACAAAGAAATTGCAGAATATATGTACAATGAAATATTATTCAGTTATAATGAACATAATGAAACAATGAAAAACGTACGGAATTTTGCCATTTGTGACAACATGGATGGATCGTGAGAGCATCATAGTAAGTGAAGTAAGTCAAGACAGGGAAAGACAAATACCAAATGACCTCACATAATATGTGGATCTAAAAAACACAACAAATGAACAAACAAAACTCAAAGATACAGAGAACAGACTAGTGGTTGTCAGAGAAGGGGGTTACCGCGTGAGCAAAATAGACGAAGGGGGATCAATTGTACGGCGATGTATGGTAACTAGACTTAATCATCTTGGGTGTACAAATATCACCTGAAACTGATGTAAGGTTATAAACCAGGTTTCCCTCAATAAAACAAAAATATGCCGCAGTGCAACAGTCACAGGATTGCTGCTGCTGGCCAAGCAAAGCTCCTCACTAGTTGCAGTCACAGAACAAGGCCGGGGAGGCGATGGAAGCAGCAGGGGGAGGGGCCAGGCGACTGAGCAGGAGAGGGCACAGGAGAACAGCGAGGGAAGGTGGCTCCCCTCCAGGCTTTTTGTGAATGGGTGGGTGTGGTACGTTCAGTTCCCTCGCATTCCAGAGGAGGGAGGAGCAGCCACAACTGCTGAGGGGGCTGAAACACTGAAGGAGCTGGTGTCTGGGGAGGAGTCATCTCTGGCTCCTGTTCAAAGAACCGCTCCCCTGTAGTAACAACCTGAGGGGTGTTTTGCTTCATTTTGTTTCTGTTTTTATTTTTAAAAATAACCAGTCTTGCCTGTGGTGCATGGAATTCTTTAACGTTTATCCTTACTCATCACAGGCACACTCACAGTGTGGCTAGAGTAAACCTGAGACTCCAGAGAAAGGCTGTAGGTGCCCGGCATTCATAAATGCCCACTGGCTTCTCAGCCACATGTATTGTCCCTACAGGTTGACAGTGCACAGAAGGGTCAAGAGGAATTCTTAGGCTTAGGAGAACGTGCAGGGCATGTCCCCACAAGGTCAAATATTCAAATGAAGAGTGGAAAATGTCCTTAAGACATTTTCAAATCCTCAGGATACTTTCAAGATCAGAATGCTTGGTGAGTTGGCAAAAATAATGGAATTTGTCACAAAGAGTGGCAATGGTTAGTACCATGTTTAGCATAGCCCATCAATAAAATTGCAAGGGTGTTTAGGCGTAACCTTGTCAGTTCTGATGAGCCATAAATGAAATGAAACAGTCTACCTCCCTCCAAACTCATGACCTGCTATATGGACAATATCTTCACACATATTAATAATAGAAAATCATGTTTCTTTGGAGGAGACTCAGTCCCCTCTTGGTGAGCTATTGTTTCTTTTTGCAGATTCAAAAGATGGACCCTGCCTCTGGGTAGAAGCATAGTTTGGTCAGCAGAGGACCTGATCAACTTCAGTCCTCTTAGCTGGGTCCTTTTGTGCAGTGAACAGTCTGGACAACTGCACAGAGATCCTGGCCTGGGTCTTTGACGGGTTATTTTTTTTTAAATAACTCTATTTAAAAACAAAACAGCAACAAACAAAACACCCCTCAGGTTGCTACTGCAGAGGAGCTGTTCTTTGAACAGACCATCCAAACAAAACTGGACTAAAAGTGTGACCATTTCAAAGCAACAGGATAAGAAATGGTCCGTGATAAGAATTCTTCCTTAACCTGAACCACAAAAAGAATCCACAATCCTTGCTGCATGAAATGAAAAGAAAGGGAAGCTATCCTAAAATGGCGAAATCAGAAAAAAAAAACAAACCTTGGGATTTCGGAATCAAGAGGTGCTGAAGAGTTAGCTGTTGACCTACTGCTTTGTAGGAATCCTCTATATCATGTCTGAGAACTCAGTGTCTGAAAAACACATCCATTTCAAAAACACATCTCATATTGCCCTGTGGGTGAGAACTCTGACCCCTGAACACTAGCCAAATATTCCTCACTCTATTTACCCATCAGTCAGTCCTAGCTTTGTATTCTGAAGCCACTCACATTGAGTCTAATTGATTTTCCTTGTGAGGCTCTGTAAGTACATCTACTCAGCATACACCCCCATCTCATCTTTTCTAAGCTAAATAAAAGTCCTTTGCCAACTTAACTTCTAATCCCACCCCTTTAATAGTGCCAAGTTAACTGACAGTGTCCACAAGAGTGTCTGATTCATCCCAGGAACTGAGAGCAGCTGAGACCTCGATGAGGAACAACCTTGCTTCCATAGACAGTTGATCCCATGTTTTATAAAGTAGAATTTCTGAAAGTCTAGCACTTCGGGAAATTTAAGGAGCACACAAACCCATGGGCTGTAATAAGATAGATCTGATGTTTTGGCAGATCTATACGTGAAAGCCACACGAGAAAAGCGGCCTGGAAACTGGAATGAATAACAGTGTAACATACTGCATCTGAAGACACAAAATCAGGCACTGAGAGGACTGTAGAAAACCCAGTGAACACTGGAGTTTTCCAGCAGAGTTTTCTGAGCTAACAATGAAAACGATGAACAGAACACAGCAGAATGGAAATGCACTTGGTTCAGAGAAATCTGTTTCTGGGAACGGAGGCTAACACTATTGGACAAAAGATTTCAGGGTAATAAAGAACCAACAAATACGATAAAGCAATACCTACTGATAAAGACACAAACCCCTTATCCCGGAACTAGACAGCTAATTGATGAAGAGAAACATAAAGTTCTAAAATTAACGCAATAAGTAGTCACTGTGAACAACAGTTTTTCCACTGGAAAAAGAAAGGTTTTCACTTCCTTGAACCCAGGAATATTGACCAAGAACACAATAAATTCTGAATACTTTGCTACAGAATGGGGCTTCCCCGGTATCTCAGACAGTAAAGAATCCGCCTGCAATGCAGGGGACCTGGGTTTGATCCCTGGGTTGGGAAGATCCCCTGGAGAAGGGAATGGCAACCCACTCCAGTATTCTTGCCTGGAGAATTCCACGGATAGAGTCTGGCGGACTATGGTCCGTGGGGTAGTAAAAAGTAGGACAGGACTGAGTGACTAACACTTTCACTTGCTACAGGATGCTGGTTATTCCGCTTTTGGATACTTAAGTTTGTTTGTTTGTTTGTTTGTTTTTTGATGTAGACCATTTAAGTCTGTATAAAATTGGTCACAATATTGCTTCTGTTGTTTTATGTTCTGGTGTTTTGGCTGCAAGGCATGTGGGATTCTAGCTCTTACACCAGAGATTAAATCTGCACCCCCTGCACAGGAAGGCTGAAGCCCTAACCACTGGACAAAGAAGGAAGATACGTAATATACGAAACCAAGTACTGCTTTCTCATTAATGGAATTAAACGTGATGAATATGCCTATCTTTCTTCCATAAGGCTTCATTTTGTTACAACGGCAAAAAATTATATGGGATGCCTGAACACAGCTGCAAATATTGCCCCCAAATACGAAGTAATAAGGGGAAAATCTCATAGAAAATATATGTAACAAAAAGACAGAGGAACCAAGCTCTGTTTTAATTCTTCCTTTAATTTCCCAAGTGGATTGGTAGTTTCTCCACATAAATAAATTTTCAGTTTTAGAATCTAATTGGATATAAAAAAATACTTCTCTTACAACAATTTTCTGCCAGTCTTACATAGGATACCTGAATAAAGGTGCATTGCCAGTCATCCACTCATCCATTCAATCATTTATTCAAGCTTAAGCAAATATGGATTTTATCTACCGTGCCAGGCGCTGTCTTGGACACTTACGGCACAGCCTCGGCCCTAAGTGTCACAGACATGGCCCTTACCCTCCTGTTATTAGCAAGAATGAGGGAGAGAGATGTTAATTCATCACACAAAGAGTTACAATATTAAAAATGGTACTAAGTCCAGGAAAGGTAAAGTCCAAGAGGTGAAAGGGAAGCCAGAGTAAACTAAGGAATTCAGAGCAAATGGGCGCGCAAATTGCCTGCCCTCCTGGTAACCACAAAACACAAGACACCAATCATCGGCCTTGTGAATACTCGTGTTGCCCACTCTTAAGGTTTTTGAAAATGATTATCAAAATAAAATTATTTTGACTGAAAGATCAGTAAGCCCCAGACCAACCTTCAGTGATGGAGAGAAATGGAGGGCTTTGCAATGAATCACTAACACAAACAAGCTGTGTTTCTTTTAGATCTAGTTTCTAAAGAGGCAGGTCAACTTATTCATTGAGTGTTGGTTTCATGGACAGCAGGGCACCCAGGCACTTCCTTCACCAAACAGATCCTGGTTCCAGCTGGTAGCAAGTGAAACTGGGGTGGAGTGCTAATGAACAGGATAAGCTTTTTGAAACCATCACACTTGGGTTCACATCTCAGCTCTATCATAATTATGCAAACTTTGAAAAGCTATTCATCTCCAAGGCTCAATTTTCCTCCATCATCACTATTAGTCATAGTAGGAAAAGGAGTATTAAAGATTACTGAGGGGACTTCCCTGGTGGTGCATTGGTTAAGACTTCACCTTCCTACGGAGGGGGTACAGGTTCAATCCTTGGTCAGGGAACTAAGATCTCGCAAGCCTCACGGCCAAAAAAATAGAAAACAGAAGCAATATTATAATTGCTTCTGGGAGAAGCAAGACCAGCAGAGGCCTGAACAGGAGCAGGGCATCTATGCATGGATGGGATCAGAAGGGACCCTGCAGCCCTGAAGCGAGTTACACAGTCTGACTAAAGCAAGGTGTTCTTATGGGTTTCCAGCAGTGGAAGACCAAGTCAAGGTTTTTGCATGATGCTGTCAATGATAAGCCAGGGCCATGGAGCAGTAGGGTAATATGCATCTTGGGGCATTTTGAGAAGATTAATAAGGCAACAACGTCAGGAGTAGAAGTGATATTTCAAGAAACCTTCTTTTCTAAGGGAGGAGGGAAGCCTAAGGAAGGAAGAAGATGTTTGAAATGGTCAATGTCACATGCCTGAGGCCAAAGAACAACTCTAGTTCTAGAGCTTACTACTTCGTCTGGACCAGTTTGCTGAGCTCTGCTCTTGTCAGATCACACTCTTTCATCCAGGAAAAAGAATGTGAAAGCAGGTGGCCAGGGCTTCAGGCTTGAGCAGACAGTAATGTGATCACCAGGTCAACAGACACACAGGTACATTGGAAGAGGTCTATCAGGATGGCCCACCATGGGCAGGGCATCAACACAGGCTCTGTAATGGGATGATCCAGGGCTTGGCCACCCTTGGATCCAGCTCCACGGTGTAATGCCTTGTAGATCAAGGGAACAGGAGCTGGACACGAACAATGTAAAGCCACCAAGGATGACAGTAGAGCCTTCAAAAGAGAATTGCTACTGATACCCACAAACATCAATTGGGAAAACTATTCCAGTAGCTTCCCTATGGTTAATGCATCCCTAATACATCTGGGCTCTCATGAAGAGATCATTTTTCTTTTCCAGAAACCAAGTTTTTTCCATCCAAGTGGAGTGTGGCTCACTGTGTATATCTGAGCACCAGGAAACTGTGCCCACTATTGTCAGGCAACAAAGCCATCGGGGAATTTCAGCTGTTGAGGGAAAAGGCTTGGGTTCAATTCTTCAGGGACTTAGAGAGCTAGATTAGGTTGCAGGCATACTTAGTCATGCCCAACTCTTTGCAACCCCATGGACTGGAGCCCACCAGGTTCCTCTGTTCATGGAATTTTCCAGTCAAGAATACTGGTGTGGGTTGCCATTTCCTCCTCCAGGGAATCTTCCCAACCCAGTGACTGAACCCACATCTCCTGTGTCTCCTGCACTGGCAGGTGGAGCCTTTACCACTGTGCCACCTAGGAAACCTTGATTAGATTACATGGCCACAGAGTGCACTTCCAATTCCAATTCACATTCATTTAATTAATAATAATGATGATGTTTGACATTAGGGGAATGCCAGAAGAACCTATGAGCTAGAAACATGTTAACCCTTTGAGTAGTAGTGAAGTCACTCAGTCGTGTCTGGCTCTTTGCAACCCCATGTACTGTAGCCTACCAAGCTCCTCTGTCCATGGGATTTTCCAGGCAATAGTACTGGAGTGGATTGCCATTTCCTTCTCCAGGGGATCTTCCTGACCCAGGGATCGAACCCAAGTCTCCCACATTGTAGACAGACGCTTTACCGTCTGAGCCACCAGGGAATTAACCCTTTGAAGAAGGTGCTAAAGTCATTCCATTTCACAGATGAGGAAACTGAGATCATGCATCCCAGCTTGGCTGGGTGGAGCCTTGAGGAAGGATGAGTATGCAGCCTGACAAGTGAGAAATACAAAAGTGCTTTCCTAAGAGCCACAGGGGTGGAGGATTGAGTTGGTTATTAGTGCAAAGAGGTCTAGGAAGAAGGTGTCCTTTGGTCATCACGGGAGAGCCTGGTGGGCTGCTGTCTCTGGGGTCACACAGAGTTGGACACGACTGAAGCAACTTAGCAGCACCAGCAGCAGCAGTGATACCCCTTAACTGAAGCCCAAGAACCCTACAGTCATGCAGAAATCTATCTGTGTAGAAATGCCCATGTGTGTATGCTAGGGCTGGGCACTATTGAAAAAGAAATCACCAAAATGGGATTTTTGACAATGAAGAAATAAGGGGACTGGGACACACACTGGTAACAATACCAGCCCCCTTTTTATGCCTAAATCATTTTCCTACACTTTCACAAACTTCAATCTACCCTTCATTTTCCTTTCTCCAAACAGAATGTGTATAAATCATCTCACTTCTCCTCCTCCCCATACCTGATAGCTCAAGTGACCTGGGTTCTGCATTGGCTCCACCAGGTACCTGTGATGTGGAGTTTCTACACTCAGCTCCCTACAATCAGAGTATCCCAGGGAATCAATCTTGCAAACAGGGCAGACTGTGGGGCCAGTTACCTGCTAGGTTGCCCAGGTAAGAAAAACAAAATTTCTTCTCTAAAGGAGGTCCTTTTATGATGATCAAAGGCACATGTAAGCAGTTTAATGCCCTGAATTTTTTTTTTCTTACCTGGGCAACC
>SJYC01098269.1:0-16126 GCA_006408675.1 Madoqua kirkii
TTTTTTTTTGCAGTACTGTGCAAATTTTATTATTTATCTATCTCTAACACTGTAAAACTTTGGCGTGTAAAGTATATCCATTCATATTCAAGTATCCAAGTTTGATGAAGAAGACCTTAATAGTCTACCTATCTTGGAAAGGTAAAATATCTTCAGAAATGTTTTTGTGTTTATGTATAATCATGAGTTAATGAGAAACATGTACAAATAATTTTTTCTTATTCATGTGTGTAATCAATTGCTCAGTCGTATCCAACTCTTTGCGACCTCATGGACTAAAGCCATCAGATTCCTCTCTCCATGGGATTTTCCAGTCAAGGATACCGGAGTGGTTGTCATTTCCTACTCTAGGGGATCTTCCTGACGCAGGGAGCGAACCCAAGACTCTTGCATCTCCTGCATTGGCAGGCAGGTTCTTTACCATTTGAGAAAAAAATTAACAAATATCACCATGGTTTAGATTGATACTAGAAATTAAAATAAAGATGTGAATGTTTCTGAACTCAAATATTACTGCTTTTCCTAGAAATTATTTAGAATGTTAACATAAAGAAGAATACAATTTTTAAAAAGTATTCACATAAATGTCTTTAGTTTTGTTTTTATTGAAGTATAGTTAATTTACAATGTTTCAGGTGTACAGTGAAGTGATTCAGTTTATGCACATATATATATATATATATTTGTTTACAGATTCTTTTCCATTATAGGTCATTACAAGATGTAGAATAGAGTTCCCTGTGCTATATAAAGTAGGTCCTTGTTGTTTATCTATCTTATATATAATGGTGATTATCTGTTAATCCCAAATCCATAATTTATTCCTCCCTACTCTTTCCTCCTTGATAACCATAAGTTTGTTTGTTTTTTTAATGTCTTTGAGTCTATTTCCTTTCATAAACAAGTTCCTTGGTAGCATGCCTTAACTCTTAAAGCAGTAGTTCTCACACTCTATTGTATAAAAACTTGTAAAATAAGAGTTTCAGTTTCTGGAAATCCTAACTTAGCAGTTCTAGGGTGATGTTCAAGGTTCCCTATGGATCTGTAAGGATCACAAGGTTAGTTTTGATGCCACAATTTCAAGAATCATCCTCAAGGCAAAGCTCTGCTGGAAGCAAGTGGACACTCACCTAAACCACTTCTTTCCATGGCCTTGACTTCCATTAGACACTCGTGGGGATAAGAAACTCACCCCCAGAAAAATACTACCCTGAAGATGATCTTCCTTTTGACTACTGGTAAGTTTCAATAATGTAAACACCCAACAAAACAATCCCTTACAGAACTTAAGCCAAATGTGTCTTAGTTATCTCTATGATGTCCAGTGGCCCATAGGACTGCATTCTTTTTCTTCATTAAATAGACCTCTGGGACTTAGCTTGTTTCTGTTGCTATTTCAAGATTGTTTGAAATTTGGGAAGAGTCTGACTTGCACAAAATACATACGGATGACACCTGAAGTGATGACCAGTTGGGGGGCTAGTTTCAATCCAAGTGCCCTCTCCTCTGAAGAACCAAACTGACACCAGAGAAGCTGGGCGAAGGTAGTTATTTGGATGTTGGTTACTTTTCAGCCATGGACAATGAAAGTCACCTGAACCACTGACTGGGAGATGAGAAGCCTCTAAGTTCCACTACTGATCCCCAGAACTGTCCAGTCCCCAGGTAGGGGAGGCTGAGTATAGATAGATCAAGAGACCAAAAGTCAGTCCTCCTCTTACTCCTGGTCAAATACATCTTAAAACTCCCCTCTTGTCCCCTTCAAGTGCCACTTGAGGGTTTGTGAAACGCTTTGTTCAACCAAAAGTCCAAAAGTGTCAGGACGTAACATGAAATTCAGAAGCTAGTGATGTTTAGTTGCTATCTGTGTGTGTCAAGCAAGTCAGAAATAAAATCTGCAGCTTCTTTCCTAACAAACCTTGCTATTTAGAACAGCCAACCTAACAGAATTAACTTTGGCTTCTTCATTAAAAGTATATCTTTTCAAAATTAAACAGCTCTAAATATATGCAATTTATGCAAATAGATATTTTCCTAGGGCACCTATGGAATCTCCCTACACACAGTGTGTTTTTCAGGGCAATAAGTCAAAAGAACTCTTCATATCAAGGGCACATCATGATTTCTTTCTAAAAAGGGACAGAGCAGACCATGGAGTAGAGTGCAAAAACATATATTAAAAAGCTGGAGGAGATGAATGAATGAGTAACAGAAGCTGGTGATTTAGTGCTAATGGTTCGCTGCCTCCAAAGAAAGGCTCAAGCTGAGTGGGACAAAAAAACCTCAGTCATCACCAGAAAGGAAAGCAAAGGAGGCCGAAGGTTTGCAGTTTCAGTATCAGCAACCCGGGGAGGACACAGGGAAAAGAGAGGTTGCCCCAGTGCCTTGTCCAGGTGGTACCATGGTCCCCAGCTGGGCCTCTGGACAAAACCATCTCATGTAAACCTTAAAGAGGATTATTCCTCAAGGAGCACTGTAATGAGACCTTAAAAGACTCAACAACAGCAGCCTATCACGGGGGCAGGCAGTCGCCGTTCCCCAAAGTCTTGCTAGCAGAGTTACATCAAAGCGAATGGGCACCAGATAGCAGGCTGCTGGAGGAATCCCTTATCTCAGCTCTAGCGGATGCGGCCGCTGCGATTGTCTTGAACTGCCACCTGTCCCAGGCATCTTTGAAGGCAACGCTAAGCCTCTGATGGATCTGACCTCCTGAGCTGAGATCCTTTTATGTCTTTCTTCATTTTCTGCCCTGCTACATTCTTCCCCCGCCATGCACACGACGTGAAACAAAGGGAGTTCTCACTCCTGACTCACTGTCTCCAGCCATTTGAAAGCAAAGAAAAACAATGTTAAGGATTATACTCCGCCCGTAATATGAAGCGGTCCTCGGGAGACAAGCCTCTTATTTTTGAGTGTAACTAGACCACATTTATGTGGAGGAGCTTTACAAATGGTGGGTTCAACGGCCCTGGGAGCCAAGATCCCAAAGCTGCATATCTGTGATAACTTGCAAACACAGGAATGATCCTATGGAAATTGATTAATAATCTCATTTCTGAACAGGAGGACTACACGTTCTAAAATATTAAAACACACTTACCGAGTCAGCACACACTGGGCCTTGAAAAAAAAAAAGGATGGCAACAAGCAGATGTCCCCAAACCTGATTCAACTTAAAAGAATTTCTTTCAGAAACAAAATGATTGGAGGGAAAAATATTAAACACCCACACATATCGCAGGTGAGAAAAGTTTCAAAGCTGAACTGGTTCTCTCTGGGGCCTTTCTCACAGGCTGGAAGAATCTGACATTTCCAAATCATATGAGGAGGAAGGGCAGTGTCTGTTACTCTGAAAAGGTCTTCCATTTAAGGGAAAAGAACACTGCCACCATCCAAATCCATCCAATACAAGATTGCTCAACAACTTGCTTACACTGTCACACAAATCTGTTTCCACATACTGCTTTCATAATACTCATTTATGACTATTTCTCCTATCTAGTGAAATTCCAGCACTCCTTAGTGACTCATTAGGAGTGGTATTACTTTAATATGCAGCCTCATTTCACTAAAGATTTTAGACAGTGGGAAAAATTCATGTAAAAAGTTGAAGATGCTAACTAAATAAAAATACAGTCAGAGAAGTTTAGCTCAGGGGTCCCCAACCTCTGATCTAATGTCTGATGATCTGAGGTGCAGCTAATGTAATAACAGAAATAAAATGCACAAGATATTTAATGCACTTGAATCATCCTGAAATCATCCCCACCTCCAGCCCTGGTACATGGAAAAATCATCTTCCACGAAATCATCCCTGGTGCCAAAAGGTAAGGGACCACTGCTCTAGAAGGTCACGATGAAGAGAAAGCAAAATAGAAAACACACAAGCCACAGATCTCACAGAGTTAGTATAGCAGAGCAACATATTTAAATCTGAGTTTCCCAGTAGCCAAAGGGAAAAAGGAAAGAGTCAGACACATGATATTTCTTTTGCAAGAAGTCAAGTGTACTCCTTATCTTAGTGTATATCATGGTCCTGTGTTCTGTGTGTACAGATAGCTAAACATTTCGGGAAAGCACATATTGCAGGTGAAATAAACCAGCAATGCTAAAACTGCTACCAGAGCCTGCCAGTTTGGGTTCTGAGGATCCAGCAGGAGAACAAACACAGTGAGGATCAGTTCAGAACCAGTCCTGGCTCCAACACCACACACACACACACACACACACACACACACACACACACACACACTGCCCACTGCAGCTTGACCTCACCAATCCTGGGCTGATTCCAGTTCTCTCCGTGGGAATATTTAGCTTTTCTGTCTTTCACCAGCACTCCACCCCAAGGACTTGCTGTCTGATGGACAGCCTATCTTCCCACTTCTGACACGGCTCTCTGCTGCAGGCAGCCCTGCCAGTAATGAGCGTTTTCAACGTGCATCTCAGGGGCCCTACAAGGGGTAGACCACCACTCCCAGGCTCTGAGCAGACAAACTGCCTTAGCCTCATCTCTCCAAACTGGGGTAAAGGCGTTTTTCCCTGACACTACAGCTCATTACACGATCTTCAGGGATGCATGACTTAAAAAGGAACACACTGACATTTACTTCATGTGAGGTGGGCAGTGTGTGTTTAAAGTTTTGAAATCTCCTCACCTCCCTCATCTCAATGAGATCTGACTTGCAAAACTGTTTGCAGACTGTGAGTGGCTTCTATCCAGCACAGGTGCATCCTCACAGTTCACTATGCCTATCTCTTAAACACGACCAGTTTCCACCATGAAGACTAGATTTAATAGAGCATCAACTTAACACCTTTATACCCTCCTAATACCTGGGACAGGTTAAACTTTCTCACTTTAAAAACAAGATAAGTGTATATAATATTAATGTTTTTCTGAGTTAATGATTTCTTTGTGGTGGCATTAAAATGGACCATGTTAAGAATAAATTAAAAGCACAGTGTATTAGTCAGTGGCCTTAAAATAGACTTAACAAGCAAATAAGAAGCAACTAAAGATAAAAGACACACATGAGAACATATATACATGTAGATGTCAGGAGAAACATTTTCCTGTATAGCAAGTCTAAAGTTACGGACACTCGATTTAACATATAATTTGATGATGTCATCCATTTTAATTGTATATTATGATGTTAGCCAGAGTTGAACTAGGTAGTTTATATTTCTACTAAACCACCATATTAGTTGCTTTTATAAAATCTGTTTGAGTGAAAAAAAAACATGAACTAGAGGAAACTTTTCTCAGGAAATGAATGACTGGCTCTTTCAGCGAGAAGGATAAGACTTTTAAACGACTTTTTGGCTGGAATGTCAGTGGCCTTTGGAAAGTTGTACTATTTAATTTTTGTACATTACTCCATCCAATAAGTCACAATGATCATGCCTAGTTTTTATCAAGGTAAGGCTTTACCCAGATCTTAGAGTTCAATTCCATTATTTTTAAGCTTCTTAGATTTGTAAAACCATAAAGAGAATGTAAGACCTTCCAAAAGCTAAAAGCGAAAAACAAAAAAATTAAAGAAGGATTCAGTAGCCTCAAAAAAGATCCTAAATGGAAAAGGTCGGCCCAGGAGCCACACTTTCCTGTGTGTGCCTATCTTCTCTGGGGTGACAGCCCCATGTAGAGGAGAGGTAAAGAAACTGCAACCATGCCAGGGTCTTTCCCAAAAGGGAAGCCAGCTTGCTAGGTGTTTTTAGTTCATCCTCTCATGTCATTCCTGTTGCCACCCTAAAAGGTTGCCATGCATCCTCCATTTTAAAGACAAGGAAACCAGAGTTCAGTGCTTGTCCAAGGTCAGACTGTCAGAAGCTGATAGAGCAGGGACTGGACCCTAAGTTTCTTTTTGCAGTAGACACTTTTGGGAGTAGAACAAAAATGCAAAATATTTATCACTTCTAGTTCAAGATTGGAGAAGCCGATGGCACCCCACTCCAGTACTCTTGCCTGGAAAATCCCATGGACGGAGGAGCCTGGTGGGCTGCAGTCCATGGGGTCGCTACTAGTCGGACACGACTGAGCGACTTCACTTTCACTTTTCATTTTCATGCATTGGAGAAGGAAATGGCAACCCACTCCAGTGTTCTTGCCTGGAGAATCCCAGGAACGGGGGAGCCTGGAGGGCTGCCATCCATGGGGTTGAACAGAGTTGGACACGACTGAAGCAACTTAGCAGCAGCAGCAACACACTTTGTGTGGGGCACCTCTCACCACTACACTACACACACCCACACAAAACTTGAAGAAACAGCAGCTGGATAATTATAATACCTAATACTTACTAAGGCCATCTGCTATCAGCCAGCATGGGAGTATGTGTATGTGTGTGTTAGTTGCTCAGTTGTGTCCAATTCTTTGTGACCCCACAGACTGTAGCCCACCAGGCTGCTTTGTCCATGGGCTGCTCCAGGCAAGAATACTGGAATGGGTAGCCATTCCCTTCACCAGAGGATCTTCCTGACCCAGGGATCAAACCTGAGTCTCCTGCATTGTAGGCAGACTCTACCATCTGAGCCACCAAGAAAGGCAGGAGCTTTATTTATTCAGTGATTCAATCCACAAAACAAGTCTGTGAAGCAAGTGCTACTCTCATCCCCATTCCCAAGATGAGAAAACTGAGGCTCAGAAAGGCAGAGGGACTTTCCCAGGATGACACTGCTGGCAGTGGCACAGCCAGGATTAAACCCAGGCTGCCTGACATTAGAACCCATACTCTTAACACTGCCAATGAAATTAATAAAACCAGGACAGGAAATTTCAATGACTTCCCACAAGATGCAAAGAGGATAAGACTCAAATCATAACTGAGGCTTGTAGAGAAGTCTAGGTTATTCTTTAAGGGAGCAAAGATAAATGCGGTGGCCAGTCCAGCCAAAAAGACTTTGGCCGGGAACATCTTTACATGGAACAAGGTGTCCATCTGGTGCCTGTCTGTTGCCCCACACACATCAGTACAGGTGGCTGGCAAGTTCCTGAGCTACAGCTTTATCCTTCTTCAAAAAAAAAAAAACAACAACAACAAATGCTCTAGTGTTGAGCAGAGTTCCCTGCTCTATACAGTAGGTCCTTGTTGGTTATCCACTTTAAATATGGAAGTGTGTACTATGTAACAACCCATATGGGAAAAGAATTTTAAAAATAACAGATGAACGTATATGTGTAACTGAATCACTTTGCTGTACATTGAAGCTAACACAGCATTATTAATCAACTATACTCTAATATAAAATAAAAAGGTAAAACAAACAAACAAATGTGCTGTCCTGGGAAAGCGAGTTCATTATGAATTTTGGAGCCTTCTTCCCATCCCAGGTCTCTCATTCAAATACACTCCCCTGAGAGTCACACCAGCTCTTACCACTGCAGGGTGTCTGACTCCTGATTGGGCCAAGCTACACCGGCTCACTGCTTCCCACGATAAAGCCCTCCTGGTCCTGGCATGTGGACAGCCCTGCTTTATCCCCCAAAAGATGAACCTGGCAATAGATCTGCACTGATAGGATACTTACTCCAAAGAAAGGAAACCAGGGCAGCCTCCATCCCTGAGGTTTTAACACAAACACTCACACTCAGGATCACTAGGCTTATGAGGAGCTAGAAGAGTATAGGAGAGAATGTCCAAAATAAACAAGAACAACTAACCCTGCAGGAAACTTTTGGAGAGTTTTGTGAAACCGTTACGTACAAAAGAGCAAGATGCCGAAAAAAAGAGAGTCAGGAAAGGGTCTTTTTAAAAAGCCCTTAGAAATTAAACAGTGCAGGAGACCCCGGGTTCAATCCTTGGGTCGGGAAGATCTCCTGGAGAAGGGAATGGCAACCCACTCCAGTGTTCCTGCCTAGAAAATCCCATGGACGAAGCAGCCTGGTGGGCTACAGTCCATGGGGTTCACAAAGAGTCGAACACGACTGAGCGACTTCACTTTCTTTCACTTTAGAAATTAAAAGTACAATGGCCAAAATGAAACTATCACCAAAAGCACTGAAAAGTGAATTCAAGGAAATTTCCCGGAACACAGAGCTGAAAATGAATGGAGAATGTGAGAGAAAAAATTAGAGACACAGAGACATAATCCAGGAGGTCAGGCATTCAACTAAGTAGAATAACAGAAGAGATAAAGGATGCATCTTCAGATTGGAATGATCCACCAAGTGATAAGCAGAACAAATAAAAATTTTGCTAAATTTAATTGAAAATACCTATATCTAGGGACACGCTTTCAGACTACTAAGTTTCCAAAGTTTCCAGAGAGGAAAAGTAAGCCATTTACAAAGGAATACAAATCAAACAGGCATCAGACTTCTCATCTATAACTTTGCGTGTTAACAGATTTTTAAAGTTAGAATTCTAGCTAAAAGATAAACAAAAGCAAAAGCAGAATAAAGATATTTCATCTAGGCAAGAACTCAGAAAGTACATCTGTCCTCTGCTATTGGGAAGTAACTTGAGGTACCCTAGTAAAATAAAAGAATAAACTTATAATGACCAAGTTGTCAGACCCAGGAAACAGTGGTTCCAACCCAGACGACTGTGAAGGGATGTCCTGACACACCCCGTCCAGATTAACTGGGAGAACAAAGTGCCCAGGAAAGCTAAGTATTCCATCTTAAGGGGCAAAAGATATGGTTGAAAGGCTGGGGAGAAATGTAAAGATAGTATAAAGGTAATACTAGAGGAAAAGCTAAAGTAACTACAAAAAAGCAACATACTAGAATGTATGCTATTAAATCAGGGTAAGAATAGACAAACCACTTGTTCTCAACTCTAGACATAAAGAAGATAGTGATGTGGATCTCTGTCAAGATCCACAAAGACAACTCTAGACACAAAGAAGATAGTGATGGGGATAGTGATGGGGACTTCCCTGGTGCTCCAGTGGTTGACTCCATGCTCCCAATGCAGGGAACATGGGTTCAATCCCTGGTCAGGGAACTAAATCCTGCATGTCATATTAAGAGCCCACATACTACAACAAGTGCTACAACCAAGACCTGCCATAGCCAAATACATTTTTAAAAAAAGAAGTTAGTGAAGGAATTCCCTGGCGTTCCAGTGGTTAAGGGCTCCATGCTTTCACTGTCCAGGGTCTAGGACCAATCCCCGGTCAGAGAACTAAGACCCTGCAAGCTGCGAGGCCAAAAAAATAATGTAAAAATGGACTTAAATAAAAGAAGTGAGATTCTAGTATTTATGGAAAGAAATAGAAGAGCATTTCCATGGCTTTGAGGTTGCTGCTGCTAGAGATGCTTTATTGATTTTCAATTTTTAAAGTCAAGCTATGGACAAAAACATAGCAGATATGGTGCTGATTGTAAGATACACGGAGATATTAACAACTTGGACACTATGATAGGAAAGTTTGGATTCAGGCAATTTCAGGGGGGGGGAAGGGGAACCTTAATATCCTCATCTTTTGAAATGGAAAATCAAAAGTTACTATGAAAACTTGATGAAGAAAAGAAACAAAGGTTTAAGATAGTCTCTAAAGTTATTAAAAAAATCACAGCAGACAAAACAAAATTAACTGATATTGAAAGGAAGCCCAGTGTTAGCAAATTAAAGGTTAACTGTCTTATTGGAAAGTTAATAGACCATACTGAGTATAATATATCAAGAGTTGATATATCAGGAACTAAAGGTATTAGCACATACTGCAGCTGTAATTGTTGTCTATCAAAAGAATTAAAACAGAAATATCAAAAACTATCCTTGGGTCTAAGGTTGGAGCAGGAAGAATGGGGCAACGTTAGCTCTGCATCCTAAGCTCTTGTAAACACTATAATTTGTAGAAGTGAGCATGTGCTATAAATATGATTTTAATAAAAATGTAATAAAAAGTTAAATTATAAAGAGAACTTCAAGCTTCCTTCTGGATCTTTTCTAGGGATAATAACAAACCAACATTGGAGTAAGCAAACAATCCCTAAATATGAAAAAAAAGTTTAGCTTTTGCAAATCATGTTTTTTTTTTCCCCTCATTTCATTTTTACAAGTAAGTTTCAAGGAGAGGCCTTTGCTGGTACCTGACTCAGCTTTCCCAGTTTGGAATATCACTCTGAACTCGAGTGGCCTGGAAGCCTGTAGCTCCACAAGTTGGATCCCATTTTGGCATCCTCGGGACATCAGCTCTATCTGTTCAACTAAATCAGACATCCTTTGAACCAATATTTACAGGGTGATTTTGTAAAACATTTAACTGAGAGCATAAAAAGACCTTAAGAGGTATTTAAAATAAAATGAGTCCTAATGAAGATAAGAATCTTTACTTACCACCTACCACCCTATCAAGAATCAGTTTACAGCTATGGAAAACAAAATTATGGCACCAAAGGGGGAGGGGGAGGGACAAATCAGGAACTTGGGACTGACAGATACACACTGCTGCTGCTGCTGCTGCTGCTGCTAAGTCGCTTCAGTCGTGTCCGACTTTGTGCGACCCCATAGATGGCCCCTCACCAGGCTCCCCCGTCCCTGGGATTCCCCAAGCAAGAACACTGGAGTGGGTTGCCATTTCCTTCTCCGATGCATGAAAGTGAAACCTGAAAGTGAAGTCACTCAGTCATGTTCGACTCCGCGACCCCATGGACTGCAGCCCACCACACTACTACATATAAAACAGATGAACAACAAGGACCTACTGTAGAGCACAGGGAACTCTAGTCAGTATCTGTAATGACCTATAACGGAAAAGAATTTGAAAAAGAATATACATATGTAATTGAAACATTTTGCTGTATACCTGAAACACTATAAATAAACTATACTTCATTAAAAAAAAAGATTAAAAAAAGAATCAAATGCTTTGCATATCACCATATCCCACTGTTATCATTCCCAAGGCCAAAAGCCTTTCCGTCAACTTCAGAACACAAAAAGGCCACCTTTAGGATTAATTTCTAGAAGAAAAAAACTTTTTAGGAATGTTGAAAGAATGAAATTCTTTAAAAATGCAAATCAAGTAAAAAATACACATATAATATCTAAGCCACAGAATACAGAGGGAGGGAAAGAAAATGAAGCTCCAATTTTTCTGAATCTTTATTTCTAACGTGGCTGTTTGCAAAACAAGGTTGGCATTCAAATAAAGCAGGTACTCTGGAAGAACTATCTTGCCTTGGTCTCAGATATTATTGGCTATACAGGACAAGTAAGAATAGGACATACTGCTGGTGTCTCTGAGGTCACTAACTCCAAAACCTATCATACAGTACAACCTGTGGAGTCTCTGCCAGTCTGCACCCAGGTCTCACGCCCAAACTCACCAAGCCCTGCCAACCATGGGTGCTGGGAACTCCCACGATAGGAGGGCCCATGTTTCCACATGATTATTATCATCCTGTAGGATCTTAACTCTTCTCCAAGGAGGGGCCAGTCAGAGCCCTAATATCAAGCTCTGTTTAACAGAGCTTCTAATTGGAATCTTTATATCTGAGACAGAAGGCGAGAACAAAAAATCCATGCCTTAGAGTCACGCTCACCGAGTGACTCATTAAGAGAGAGACACTTCAGAAATTCTGAGCATTAATAGCAGGAGACTAGCATCAAAGGAGCAAGGCTTTGCTGCTACCAAAACGAACAGATTTTTAAAGAACACCCTATTGGAGCAGATTTCTAAAAAGGAACTATAAGGCCAGTCTCCCAGTTCTTTGTGGAGCTGGGTGGGTTGTGCTGCCCACTTGCCTCAACCATTGCTGGGATATTTTACAGTCTGGAGAAACGTGGCCATCAAAATGAAATATTAAGTTCAAGTAACCAAGCAAGAAGCAGACTGATGTTTTAAAATAATCTAGTACCAATGACCCAAAACTGCACTTGAACTTTTCATGCCTTGGACTCATTTCCTTGTTCCTTGGAAGCATTAGATGATGGAGAAGAGACGGAAGGAGAATTTTAGGCAGCCCCGATGGTACACAAAAATGCCAACTGAAACTTGTCTATGGGACTTTTCTGATTCCGTGCTTCTGCGGCTAGAGTCGCAGGTTCAATCCCTGGTCAGGGAAATAGGTTCCAGGAAAAAAAAAAAAAAAATTAAAACTTCTGCCCACCCTAGCTCAGAGGGCATGCCTCTAAAAACCTAGACAATCTATGCTTCCTGAGCTTATGAGACTTTAAGGGCAAGAACTGTGTGCCGGACGAGAGCCACTGAGGACGCTCAGGTTCTCTCAGTCACGTGGAAGGTGTGGTGACATCAGCAGTGACAGAGACTATCTGTGCACTTCCTTGGGGACTGTGACCATGCACACATCACTGGAGGGCCCTGGAAAGATTATTAGAGAGAAAACAAACTCCCCTGCTTGGCTGAAATATTAGCAAGGGTCACGATCAACTTACGTGAAATCTGTCCCCTACCAAAAGTTGAAAATTCATGGGAGCATTTCAGATTGCAGTTCAGAACTCCTCATAAATTAATGAAAGTCAGACATGAAAGTTAATAACAGCTGGAACGGATCAAGCGGAAAGAAAATGCAGCATCGGCATATGCGTTATGTGAATTTCTCAGAGTCCATAAATTTGATATTTGGAAGGAAGAAGGGAAATGTTAATTAGGAGAAATTTCATACTGGATTTAAATTTGCCATGGAGTCAGAGCTCTATTGTAAAACCCTGCTGGAATCAGAAATCACCCTCCCCAGACCCGGGTCGCGCCTTTCATCCTGTTATTTTATACTTGTTGATAGGGGACTTAATTGTTTTCATCTGTTGTTTCAGGCGATCTCTCCCCAAAATATAAAATCAAGAGCCAGGGTCATACTTTGTGTTTCTACTGTGTGTGGTGCTAAGTTAATGTTGGGGAATCAATAAAAATATCTAAGTCATCCCTCTGCCTTCTCTAAATGCCTTAGAGCAATTTTCCATAATTTTTAGACTGTTCTAGTTATAAAGATCTCAAGGGATCAAACTCACTCTTGAAAGACTCCATCTTCACTTTTTTTATTCTCCTGGTATAGAGGAAGCTTTGTTACAACTAGTACCTTTATTATCTGATCCCGATACACCTCAGGTCAGATTGAGTCCCCTAAACTATAACTCTATGAGATAGGATCTGATATTCACATCAGTCTTTATAGCAAATATCAGTCCTGCCTGTGGGTCCCTGAGAAAAAGGGATCTCCCTGGTCTTCTCCTTGACTGTCTTCATGGATTTGCTTCTGTCTTTACCTTCCCTGGCATCTATTTCCTTATTTGAATGTCCCTGTGTCTTTTTAGCCTGTACAGGCTGTTATCTGTATTCAGTCCTTTTCATCTTTCCTCATAAATCATTCCTCCAGCTCCTTAATCATGCTTAACTGCTTCTCCCCAGGATTCTTTCTGTTTCTCTGAGACACCAAAACCAGGAGACAAGGAACTGCCTATATTGGTGGGACAACAAGATGCCTTCCTGTGAAAAGACTGTGGTTCTCTTTCTCCCCCTCTATGATATAAACTTTCCAAGTATACTTACAGATTAAAGGGATGCCCTCTCCCTGCCACTTCCTCCCCTGGCTGGACAGGCTGGCCCACTGCCCTGGTGTCACACAGGATAGGTGAGGGCCCAGGGGCCTCTATGCAGTGCGGGAGCTGTCCCCAGACAGGCCTAGATGGAGTGAGACGCTGCATCATACTGGTGACACGTGAAAGCCCAGTTACTTACACAGGCTGCTCTTTGGAATGGAGAGTTCATGTAATGAATCCATTGTGGATCCAAGAGACAAGCCTGTGGCCCAAGTCCCTGTAGGTCTGGAGGAAACAGGGATATGCTAAGGAGAGACAGCTTAACAAGTAGCAGACAGAGCTTAACAAGTGCACGTGGGGCCTTCCTCTCTGACTCCCAAACCCTAGGCCTAGAAGCCCAGACTCAAACTGGCCCTGGGAGCATGCCACACCATCACTCCAGACCTCAACCTCAGTTAATTCAGCTCCCAGATGAGTTTGTGGGAAAAAAGAAATGAGATCATGTAACAGGGGTCTGGAGCCCAGCGACTGGCACACGATAAATACTTCATGTGAGCACCAGTGTTTCCCTACACACTTATTGCCCCAAAATAGAGACACAGAGAGGACCAGGAGGCCTCCCCACCTTAGGTCATAGGTAACTTCCAATCTCTGGGAGAGTCTAAGCTGCAAAGCAATTTCTCCTTTTCTCCCACACAGCCACATGCGGAAGTATGGCAAGGACAGAGGTTGCACTAAGCACACCCGTGCCTTCCATGCTAGGATCCGGCAGTACAGACCTGGAGACCCACGTGGCAGGCAGCCTGCCCTCTTAAGGCCCTCCAATCCCTAGCCAGTCCCTGTTGGCTACACCAGCACCCAGTTCTGGAAGAATCCCTGAGCTTCCAGCTGAGCTAGCCTACATAGGTCTTGGTGTACACCTGACTGCCATCTTGAAGTCTCAGCAGTTACAGGGCATGAGCTAAGGATTTGCGCTCTGGAGCCCAACTCTGTGAATCCCAATCTTGTTTCAACCACTTTGAGCCAGGTAAAAACTAACTTAGCCTTCCTGGACCTCAGTCTCTTCATCTATCCATGGGAAAAATCACAGTGAACTCCCATGAAGTTGTTGCTGGGATTTCATCAATTACATGAATTCATGCAAAGCCTGTACCATACTATGTGTTACAGAGGGAGAGCTCAACTTCTTCCGGCTACGGTTTCTATTTGGGGCGGGGGGTGGGCAGCATGTAGGATCTTAGTTCCCCAGCAAGGATCAAACTCTCACCCCCTGCAGTGGAAGCAGAATCTTAACCACTGGGCTGCCAGGGAAGTTCCAATTATGGTTTCTAAAAAGGGGAACCAGTTCCCATTGGGCTACTGCAACACTTGTTGAGAGCTGCCTCCCTTCCTGAGAGTCCCCACACACCAAAAAACGTGATATATCTTGAGTAAAAAATCAAACCATGTCACTTCCTCCACTGGCTATGCATTGGCCTACAAGACCCCCCCCCAACTCATCTTCTCCACCTGTTTCACTGCCTCACTAGTCCAGCACACTTGCCTTCTCTCTGCACCTAGACATGGCCACAAGAAATCCACAAGTTCCACTCTCAAAGTGAAATGCTCTCCCCTTGGACCTTCCCAAGGTTGAACTCCTTTTTGTCACTCAAGTGTCAACTGCAAAAACATGGCCCAGAAGGGCCTTCCCTGTTCTGCCCACCCCTTCCAAGGTACGATTCTCCACCTCTACCCTCACCCCAGCACACCATTTGCCTTAGTGGACTCAGAGTACCCGCTGTGCTGTCTCATTCTTGATGTCCCTCCTCCCATGTTTGGTGTGTGTTTCTCCTCTGGCTAGAATGTGAGCTCCACAAAGGCCTGGACCTGACTGGTCTGGGCAAACACTGCCCCCTCAAGACCTAGACTGATGACAGACCAGTGTCTGACTGATGACAGACTCTCAAAAAGACGCAAGGAATTTTTGAAATGCAAATGAAGATCATACATCATGTACCCAATGGAGTAAGATTTGAAGCACATCACACCAGGGTTCTGATCAGAATAGTCGGGGACATTGGAGGCACTCAGGTGCCTCCAACTGCTCATCAACTGTCTCTCTATATCATCAATTTGGGGAATGTGAAAGGCACAAATTATGCTTGCAACATCATTAAAGATAAAAACATAAAGGCTACATAAAAATACATTTCATAGCATTATGTGGTGTGTAATATATATCCTGTATGTTAAATATGAAATAAACTGCACATTTGATCAGAAGAGTCAGTCTATGCGGTCAGATTCTTTGAGGTAAGCTGGAATCACAGACGCTGGTGGAGGGGGAAGGGAGGTGATGACATTCTTTATTTAAAGAGGAAAAACAGGATTGGGGAAGGAAATCTGAAGTCTCATCAAATTCAAATGCAGGTTTATTTCACGAAAGTCAACAGAAAAAAGATTTGGTGTCTGTTTCCTAGGATGCTTCGTGCACACTTCTCTGCTGCTCTCTAAACCAAGAGACAGGCTCCCCTTTGATCCCACTCACAAGTGAGGAGCATAATCAGGATGTAGATTTGGGTCCCCCCAGTGGATGAGTAAATAACCAGCTTCTTAGAGTGAGCTTCTTCTGACCTACACAATGCCCACTGATTAGCCCTGCAGCCCCCCACAGAGAGGACTCATGAGTAACC
>SJYC01098270.1:0-28351 GCA_006408675.1 Madoqua kirkii
GAAGTCTTTGTTCTCATTTTCTCCCACTGGCATTAGCTACTGGATTTCCCAGATGAATTTCACTTTGTTATTCCTGGGCCCTCTCCCCAACCTCGCCGTGGGCCCTTTGCACAATACCTCTGGCTCCACTGACGTCAGAGGATTTGAGTTTTTCAATAAAGTAAAACTCCAGGTTTTAAAATTTTTTATTATGGATCTTATATTCTGAAGTTAAAACATGCTTGATACAGAGCATTCTTAATTCATTGGCAATGAAGCTGCACTTATTTCCCAGTGTTTGGGGTTTGTACTTTGAGACCAGGATGCTGTGATTACGAGGGTTATCTAATACAGAAAAGCTGGAGAACAAGTAGATATGATTTTGTTGTCTTCGAAAGAAAATTTAACACATGGCACTGAGGAAGCAGTAGCATGTCCTTGAGGACCACAGGACGAAGACTCAGCCAAAGAAGTCAGGAGGGTCTGAGGATGAAACTGCACACAGGCAAATCAGAAGGAGGAAGTGAATTAAATCCGGGACAAATTCTGGGCTGGTGATGGGAAACACAGTTACCCAAAGATCTGCTTAAATATGCAAAAGCCATGAAATAAGTCTTCAGGCTTGCCCTGGACTCATGAAGCAGCAGATCAGCTTCTAGGGAGCCTGCAGGCTTACACTTCGACAGCCTGTCTCCTGCCACTCTCTGACGTGAGCTCCACTCCCCAGCTCCCTAGTTCCCAGGTTTTCCTTTGGCCTCTACGCCTTTGCAAATGTCTCTCTACCTCTACCACAAGTATTTATTCAGGTATAACTTTCTCCAGGAAGCCTTCCCAACTCATCAAGTCTGGGTGGGGTATGTGTGTGTTTTCTACTCCTCAGGGACTCTGCATCTATCTTTTATGATACATCCTTTATACGACTTTCGGCAAGGGCTTATCCTCTTGTTCTATTGTCCCACTGGCCTAAAGCTCCAAGGAAGAAATGACCTTGTTCTTTCTGTCCAACGCAGGTTAGCACTTAAGAGACATTTGGTAAGCAAATGACTGACAGGTGAATCAACAGCACAAACAGCTAAATGAGTCCAGAACTTTCTTCATTTCGTTCTAACAGGAAGAAACTCATCAAAAACTTAGGCTGATAAAAAGCCAAGGGAGACCCCCATCTCCACCCACAAAGAAGGGATGATATTAGGAAAATGAAAACAATGCGTTTTAGGAGACGAAAAGTATGGACCCACATGTAAAAGCTCAAAGGATTGAAAGTGGATACTTTTCAAAGAGTTCCACAAGAATCTAAACTCTATCAGAACATAAGAAGGACAGAGCCATAAAACGCCAGATCGGCAACCCCATATTAAAGCAAACTGTGCAAGGCACAAAGAAAAATCCAGCCCTTTTACTAAGTGAGATGAAGATACAGCACAAATTTATAGGTACAAGATCAAGAAAGCTAAAGCAGAGCAGGAGATGCAGCTTTCAAGAGACATCAAAGGTAACATTCTTTAATTATACAAGAAAAAGGAGGAGGGGGCCAAGGATAATGTTGCCTCTGTTAGAAAATGGGCTACGAAGCTGTGAGCAGATGGCTATGTAATGGCAAAAGTTACTGTGTTTCTCATGCTTTCTCTCAAGAAAGGAGGGAGCAAAGGAGGAAAAAAAGAAACTATAAGCAACTAAGAATATTGTCACTTGTGCTGGGTGTTGGGTGGGTAGCCAAATTAGAAAAGGAACGGAATTCCATGGAATATTTAAACAACTGGATTCATGATCCCAATCAATTTGTCGATGGAGGATCCCATTACCAGGAATTACACACATACCTCCACACTAATAAGTTGGAAAGATGTTACTGAAACCGTGAATTGCCTTAGAGGTTACTGAAGAAAAGAGAGATCACTGAAATTTATTAAAGGGAAAAACAAATACCATGCTCACCTTAACCACAGGAAGAATACCTACCTGTTTGATTTTTAGATGGACTTCAAAATACATAGGAGATTTCCTATGCAAATCCCATGGTGTTTAAAATAAACTGATCCTCATCCAACTCTGAGTAAAGTGTCAATTTCCTCCAAAGAACCACAATGCACGATGTCTGAGCATCCTGGCAGTTCTAAATGTGCTGCAGGTACGTGGAAGCAAATACTCTTGATGTTTTGCAAATGAACAACTTATAAATGAATTAATGTGTCATAAACACTTTAAACTTTGCCTATGTTCAGAGAACGGAGAAAGCAATGGCACCCTACTCCAGTACTCTTGCCTGGAAAATCCCATGGATGGAGGAGCCTGGTGGGCTGCAGTCCATCGGGTCGCTGAGGGTAGGACACAACTAAGCAACTTCACTTTCACTTTTCACTTTCATGCATTGGAGAAGGAAATGGCAACCCATTCCAGTGTTCTTGCCTGGAGAATCCCTGGAACAGGGGAGCCTGGTGGGCTCCGTCTATGGGATCGCACAGAGTCGAACACAACTGAAATGACTTAGCAGCAGCAGCATGTTCAGAGAGGATGGGGGGCGGGGTGGGTAGTACATTTGAATCAGAGGTTGACTATAGTGAGTAAATTATAAAATGGAAGCAGAAGCTTCCATTTCTTCTGTTTGCTGAGGAGCTACCTCTGACCAGCAAGCTCTGGATCAACTTCATCTCCAGTGTTGACAGGCCAAGCAATGAACAGCTCACCCCTTCTCTGCATTAACAAGCCCTCTTGGTCCTGCCTAGGAACTCTGGTGGAGAGAACAAAGCACTGCCCCAGACATCACCTTATTCTAAAGAAGATCAGGCCAGCATACAGGGACAACACATGGACTAGGGGTGCGGGGTAGGAAAAGATCCTTGTGAGATGGGACTTAAGGAAGCCTTTCATCATTAGACTGAAGACGGCATAGCACTTGAAGGTGAGGAGAACAGGCAAGAATTATTCTAGGACAATAGCCTGAGCAGGGTGGCCTGAGCAGTGGGCCAAGGGAGCCAGACTTGCCTGCAGGGGGCACTGTTAGGGCAACAGAAAGAGAGAGGGCCAGGCCAGACTGATAAGCCAATTGGTTCTCTCCAGAGCATGGTCTCCCTTTGCCTTTCCTTTCTATTCATTCCTCTCTTAGAGGAATGGGCTTCAAGCTTCTCCCTGGTCCCCTCTAATAAGTATGTCCCCTAAATTCTACAGATAAAATCAATAGCTCTTTCTCCAAAGGTCACAGTGCTTCTCTTCCCATCGAGTTCCAGTCTCACTTGTTGTTTCCCAAGACATGCGTAGAGTCACAGTCATGTCAAAGATTCAGTGGGGAATAGAATCTGGTGAAGGTGAAGTCGCTTAGTCGTGTCCGATTCTTTGCGACCCCGTGGACTGTAACCTACTAGGCTTCTCCGTCCATGGGATTCATTCGGGAGTGGATTGCCATTTCCTTCTCCAGGGGATCTTCCCAACCCAGGGATCGAACCTGGGTCTCTACATTAGAGGCAGACGCTTTAACCTCTGAGTCACCAGGGAGTAGAATCTGGAGCCTCCTAAAAATGATTCCGAAATTTCCACCACTTTCTGCAGGGTTGCTTGCAGTGTAGCTCTATTTAAAAAAAGTCTGTGGACATGGGCTCACTATTTCTGGTCTTAAAACATTTACCTCCAAGTTACTGAAAGAAACCTTGGATCACTACACTGAATTTCTAAGAGAAGGACAGGAATAAGCAGAGAGCTTTCTTAAGCTCACAAATAAGTTTTGCAAAGCTTCCTAGACTTTTCTGCATCTTCCCACTCCAGGTCCTCCCATGATTCAAGTAGACTAGTTCAAGATGCAAGACAGTCAGCAAAGCCCCCAGACTAGGACCCAACATCAGGCTTTCTGGTGAAGCCCTCTAGCTTTCGGGGGTTGGGGGAGGGAGGGAGGAACAATCACAACACTTCTGATTGGTTTCCCAACTGTTCTCCAAAGATGGAAACGACAGCCTGGATGAGAACAGAACTGTGCACCCGGGGAGCTGTCACTGTCTCTGCAGTTTGGTCAACACCAAACTGTTCATTTGTGCCTCGTAGGCATCTTTGTCTTTCACAACCTCCAGATGACACTCCGCAAGTAAAAGAAATGTGAGCAGGTGCGTCTATTAAATATGTAAAATACACCTCTTCCCTTCTCCTCACTTAGAAGATGGATTTCTAAAGGGTGTGGAAAGTCACCTAACATAAATATCTTCCATGCCTTTTTTTTTTTTAGCACTCAAGAATGCAAGTGGGCTCAGCACATCAGCTTTCTGCAGAAGATAAATGCTAGCCAATTAAAAATTCAGTTTCTTTTCTTTAAGCTAATTCCTCAGGTTTTTGCTAATTAGCAACTAATAGTTCTGTCATCTGAGCTGGGAAACATAAGGAAGAATACCAGCAGTATGTTTTCAATCAAAGCATTTACATGGAGAAATGAATCATAGTTTCCAAGAGGAATAACTGCTTGGGAGCAGTTGGGGGCATAAAGAAAGCAGTCTTCACACAACTATGAAACTGGAAAAGAGACCTGAAATTATAGAAAAGGGGGCATCTTTCTAAACCCTCCCCATTGTAACAAAACCAGCAGGGGACCTGTATGACATGATGGTGATTCCAAGAAACTCCCCACCAAGAGCCCAGCAGGGTTAAGTTAGAAAACTGCACTCCACAGTCCAGAAGACAATGCAACACATGTTTTCTGTAACAGGGAAGCAAATAAAAGTTAAGTGTCGGCCAGGGTACAGGAATGCTTTAACTATTATGTCACCTGCCTTGTCAGTTTATAAAAGAAGAGATGCACGGTGGGAAGTGAAAGCAGGGAGTGACGGCGGTTTGGTATATCTGGCTGCAGATGAAGCAGCAGCAGAATAAAATCTTTGCTGAGAAATCTTTGGGCTGGAGATGGGGGTCGTCATCCTGACTCCAGGACAAGCAGGTCAGATTCCCCAAATCTGGTCTCTCCCATGCCCTGCCCAATTATAAAGCACGAGTGATCCCACAGCAGCCAGCCTGTCGGCACCACCCCAGGTCTGAGCCACGCAGCTGGAACATCTACTTTCTTGCCTTGATATACACCGCTTCCACAGCTACCCTTGGTGAGAGAAAGCCCCCGGTGCCCCCTGTGAGGATTTTATTTCAAACACATGTTGCAAATGTTTGAAGTGCCCGCTATCCTGGGGTTTTCTCCTTTTCATTTTTCTAAAAGTCAAACCCACAAAACCCAAAATACTTTGAATCCCGCCTAAGTGCAATTGTGAAGATGCAACATTGCCTACCCAAGTATAAAGAGCCTTATGCAATAAAAATTTTACAGATGTCCTTCTGAGGGGAAAAATGATTTTCCTTTTTCCGGTCTTACAGGAAGCCTGCCCACACGTTAGAAATACAAAGTTAGTATATATAGAAGCACAAATTAGGCATCTTGGAACGTCTGCGTTTTCCAACCACAGAGAAACGCAGGAATTACTGTGAGAGTTCACAAGCCCAGCTACACTGGATCAGAGAAATATTTCCCTCCACGGGTCTAGTGGGGCTGGCAGACAACTCAAGGGGAAAGGGAGCGACCTAAACAGACGTCTCTGAACCTTTAGCTACCGAAGGTCCACAGTCAGTTTATGTGCTTGACAAGGCTGCCGACAGAGACAAGGTAAAGAAATTTGGCCAAACTTTTACATCTCATTTGAAAAAGAGGGCACTTTTCTCACACACTAAAAGATTCTTGGAAGATGTGTCAATTTCAGCTTCCCATCTGTCATTTACCTGGATAATTTAAATCCATGTCAGATAGGTATTATTACAAAGTACCTTAAAAAGCACTCATTATACTGGTAGAAGATTAAGTAATCCAACTGGGTTCTATAAAAATAGAGTCATGTCCTCTGACTTCTTAGAGCTTAGTTTAGGACACCTTTCCATCATTTACCATGAACACCTAAATACTATACCTTTCACTTTTCCACAGGCATTAAGCTTATAGTTATTATATAAAACACTTTCTGGTAGAATTTTAAGTGTTAAAACTACCCCAACTCATGCAAAAGGTTTAAAATTTCTCTGCTCCTCAAATAGGAAAAAGTGACAGTCCATCCTTTAAGATTCAGTGAGAAAGACTTCTTCTGATTAGAAGACTGTGGCACCCCATGCTAACCCCACACTCTTTCCCTAAGAAAAGATTTTTTTTACAATTCACGCCATCTCTAATCTGTGTTTAGAGAAGACCCTGACCTTGGGGAATCAGAAAGGCAGGTCTGACAGAGAAAGGCCAGTCTACCCTAACCGAACACAACTGCGCTTCTGACAAGACACCTTGGTTTGGAGAGTGAACTTATCACATGCAGATGGTGGTGGGGACGATGTTGCTGCTGCTCACGATGACGAAGATGGAACAGGAAGAAGAGCACGAAGCAGGAGAAGGAAAATGAGGCTGAGTATAGACAGAATCCCCAATGATTCAGATGCATTCACCACGAGCCAGAGATTGTACAAAATATTGGTATTTTCTTGGCACTGTCTCACTTAATTGTCACAAGGACACTGCGAGGCTGGCAGTCTCACAATACTCCCATTCAACAGCTGAGAAGGGATCCTCGGAGGGATCTTAAAGGACAAGCCCACTTGGCGACAGTCACAAGGTTAGTAGGTGGCAAGGCTGGAACATGAGTGCCCTGGTTGCTGAGCCCATCTCCAGGATTCCACGTCCATAAGATGGATGTAATGATAGCATTTATTCATGCCCAACTGAGTGAGCACCTTGGAATGGTGGGGCAGAAAAATATTTGCCATGTGGTGATAGACAACTTAGCTCACTTATAAATTACCCAATGGTTTTACAGCGGTTCGAATAATACCGTAGGAAAAGCTGAAGCACAACTAACCTAATAGGTGCAATGTCTCTTCAACAAGAGTGACAAGCAATGGTTCCAAGAGCCATCAAGAGTTTCCCAGCGCCCTGCGCTAGTTCATACTCCCACTGGAGGTTGGAGAAGGGGGTCACACAGAAGGACCACCGAGGAGGGACAAGGGTCCCAGGTGTGCAGAGATCCCAGCCCCTCAAAGGATGAGAAGAGGACTCAATGGGCAAACCGTTAGAACAAATGGGCCGAGAGCAAGCTGCATGTTCAACAGCACAGAGAAAGTTAACGGTCATCTGCCTACTTCGCTCAGCTGTCCTGAGCAATTAACTATTCACTAATTAGTGGGCATCTGGAAGGAAAAACAAAACATAAATATGAAACAGGGAAAGTTTGTGTTCCCATCCAAGGGCACAAACAATGCAGGGCATGTATGGCTGATAATTAGACTTTATCCTTTTTCAAAAGTAAGCATACTCTCGGGGAATATTAATATAGGTAGGGAGCATGTAGAGTCCCTCATATTTTCTGCATGGATGAGATCTAATAGAGACCCATCTACAAAAATACACTGTAAAAAACTCAGACATAGGCTTGGAGAAAAACTCTACTGACAACTATTGTAAACTCTCATTCCAAAAATAAAGGAAAAATAAAATGAAATAAACCTCTAACGAGTAAAGAGGAGGAACACACACACTATACATCCTCATTTCTGTAACTCTAGAAGTTAACAACTGTAGCCATAGGGCTGAGAAGCACTTTTTAAACAGAAAAGTTGCTAGCTTTTTGAAAAATTAACAAGAAGCCATCGAACCTTTTCCTCTATGCCTCTGACCACTTAAAGAAAAAAAATTATCCCTCCACTGAAAAAAAGTAATGTATCTTCCATCTTTACCAACAATATAATCTAGTGGGGAGGAGGGGGGAGCAGTTGCTGAGACTTAAGGTTGTGTGAAGCGCTTTGATCTGCACCCTGATGAAGGAACATTCCCCTCTGCTTCAAGCCAACTAATGAAGGGATGAAATTAGCTTTTATCCTGGGCACTTTCTTGAACCAAAAAACATGCACTAATCAGCTGTCCTCACTCATCAGTCATCTGGCTAATGACCTTTTGCCTTAAAACACTAAAATTTCTGAATGATGTGGAAAAAGGAAAACACAAACCAGTCCCCCTCTGTGGCACACGATGGATCATCTGGAATTGGAGCCGAGAAGGTTAAACAGCAGGTCTGTATCCTGGCAAGGTGATAAATCTGTAATCAAGAGCTGCACGCTTGGGCATCTCAATATGAACTTCATTACTCCACCACCGAATTATATATTTTAACTAGAACCAGGCCGGAAACAAGCTCAACCCTTATATAGTTTCTTTTGCATTCTGCAACCACCTCGTGGGTGTGTTCACCATCCCAGTTCATTTCTTAAACTTTCTGAGTGTGAGAAGAGGAGCTTACAAGGTCTCCGTCTGTGAATTCCAGAAGAAAGTAGAATACACAGAAAAATCTTCCACAGAAGGAATTTTGGCCCTGGTTGGTTAAAAGAAGTTTGTTTGTTCCTCAACAATAAAGCAAATACATATATACATATATATAAACAAGGGGAATATCTGCCATTAAAGACATCTGCTAATGCCTCCCACTTCAATAACTCCCCCTCCTCAACCGATTTTCCCTCCAGCAGGGTCTACTTGGGTGGAGAAAATCTGGTTTCAGTTCCCAGGAAAGGTCTGTGTGGATTAGCCACAGACAGACACCTTCCTGACAGCCGCCCCCCCAGCCCTCGAGGTCCAAGTTGCTTAGAGGTGGAAAGAAACGGTTTCCCTAAAAAGAAGGAACAGGATGTGGGAGAAGGTACGAAGTAAAGTAAACAGTAAATTAAATATTTGCATAAAATAGTGCAAGACAGTAACTCTTTAAGCATGCATGCACACACACACAGCCTGCCCTGGCTCCTGTAGCACGTACCACAGATTGGGCACTTACGATAGTGAGGCTCCATGTAGCCATTCCTGGGGTCCATGGCAAACACAGCCCCGCGGTAGGGGACAGAGGGCTCGGCCAGGTGGGGCAGGGACCCATGGATCTCCTTCTTGATCAGCGAGGCCCTCTCGTCGCTGGATGTTGAAGGCTCCTCGCTGATCTTGCTGAGCCCCGGGGCAATCTGTGGCTGCATAGTGACTGCGTTCCTTCTCTCTCTGTGATAGGTCTGTCCAGGACTTTCATCTTCTGAAGACAGAAGGGAAATGAAAACTCTGTGAGCACTCTGAGGAGACATTCAGAAACCATCATCAGTTGGGGCTCCCTGTCCATCCATCTCCCCGCCTCCAAAAGAAGCCTACTTCTCACTCTTGGCAACTGTGAAAGCTAGCTATGACTGGAGGGTCTCAAGCCAAAATTGTTTATGAATGAGGGTCCAAGACACAAATCGAAGGAAGAAGGGAGCAGGAAATGAGCCTATTAAATTGAGATGTGAGCAAATTCTCATCCCAGCTTCCAGCCGAATCTACCAGTGAGGTTTCCCATCAGGGATCTGCCAGTATCCCTGCAGGGCCTGAGGAGCTGGAGATTTTGCCAGACTAAGGCTATGTATTGCCAGCTTCCCCTGGCCTGAGGAAGCCAGGCCTCCAGGGATCCAGGAGGCAAGGGACCCCTGTTCCTCGGAGGTGGACCTGCTAGAAAGCAAAATTTATCCTTGTGATTTTATTTTTAAGTCAGATGTGTGATCCACTGAGAGATGAAACAGTGCCAGACATGAGACAGAAAACCCGCTGGTTCCAAGGGATAAAGATGGCAATCATGAAAACCTGCAGTGACTCTTACAGGACACTTCCTGCTTCGGGCCACAGAACGGAGCTGAGAGCTAAGAGGAAAATGGGGATAGAACGTGGGTTTGGAGGGCGTCAGTTACGCTGATCTACATCCACACCCTGGTGGGCTCCAGACATCGTTTCAAACATGTAAGAAACGGCTTGATGAAATTCAAGCTCCTTCATACTTCTGTTCCCTTTCATCTGTAAGAACTTTCCATCAGTCCACTATGGTTCTCTGCAAGTGTGATTGGATGGCCTTTCCGATAATAGCAGATCAAAGACCCATGGCATAAAATCAAACCAAACTGGCAATCAGAACCCACAACAAGTGGACCAATTCATCTGTAAGAATCATATGCACCCTCTCAATTATGCCCACACAAGCTCTGTATTTAATCCACAGACTGTGCTCTGGCAGATAAGTGCTGACGGAAACAAAGCTGTTAGGATACTGCTTAGACACCCCATTTGAAAGCTGTTTCTCATTCCTGATCCTAAAAACAAAACAAAAACAAAAAAACTATAAGTGGATATAAATAATAACACTGATGTACTATTTAGCTGAACAGATCTTAAACTCATCTAATCTTCACACACAAACTTCTCTTCAAAATATCCAAAGAAAACAGAGGTATGTCTAGCTGAGTAGACATACTCTCTTAAAGACATACTCTCTTAAACATCTCAAAAAAAAAAAAATAATAAAGAAAGAAAAAATAAAAAAAGTATGCTTTAGCAATTTCATAGCTCTTTTGACAAATTTAGAATAGCTATGAACATGAACTAGTGTGAAAATACAAACTCAAGTAACAACAACTCTTTTGTGATGACTAATACTTTGAAATATCTAAAGCCAGTAGCAACTCTCATTTTCCTGCCTATGTTTGGGACCTGAAGAATTAAGCACTGTATGTTTCCTTTTTTTTTTTAAGCCTAGCAAATGACTTTCAAAACCAAATAGGCAATGAGGTATGTTCTGGACTTTACAGTGATTTTGCTGACTACCGCTGGGTAACTGTGAAACATTATTTTAGCATTATTTTGTGTAGATCCTCACCCTCAAATCTTGTAATGATGGGATAAATTATGAGTTTAATCTATCAAGTAACTACTAAAAAAGAAAATGGTGACATTTTCATACATTGATCTTTCCAAAAGCAATTCCAACCATGATTTTGCTAGTTTAAAAACAAACTACAAAAACAACAACAACAAATCCGACATTTTAATTTCTCTTTCTAATATAGGCCCTAACCCACACTCAGACTTCATTAGCAGTAAAGTTGCAGGCTGCAGAATGAAGGTTTTCAGTGATATAAAGATGGAACTCAAAACTCATAGTCGGTTTATAAAAATTCCCACCATGGTCAAAAAGTCATATTTTCCACTAAGGTGTACCTGCACAACTTCCAATTTCAACTTTGCACTAAGGTGTAAATTCTGTAGAACGGACCTGCATTTGGAAAGCCAGACAGCCCATACCAAGAGGGACTGTGACATGCAATTAGCATTCTCTGGGAAAGATGAATAACCAAGCCCTACTAATCTGTTCCAGGTTTAAAACAGGATTCCCTTGACTTAATCTTCCTAGAAGAAATTAACTTTTCTTCTCTTAAAACTGCATCCCTACAATAGAGTGAGTTTCTTAGACACGATGTCTTTATGGACAAGCATTTGAATCTAACATCCCGAAAAACTGAATAATGGGCATGGACTAATCACAGCCCTCCCACCTTCTCCCCCACCTCGTGAGAGAAAGAAGCAGTTAGGGGGAGGTGGGTAAGCGGAAACGGGCGGGTCTTTTTAGCTAAAAATTAATTCCTTTATGAGAATTAACACAGTATGTGTGAATATCAAATTAGAACAAGAAATCGGCAAAGTTCAAACACTTAATATTGAAAAAAATGAACTAATTCTCTTAGTAAAATGCGGGCCAGGATTTTTTTCATGTGGAAACTTTCATCAGACTTACTCTTATACGAGTCAGGACTCCCACATTTTCACCTACTCTCCCTCTCCAGAAAATTCCAGCAGGTGATTATTTCCTGAAGTTCATCTCCTATACTGAGTTGATTCTGAGGGGCATTCAGGATGAAACCTTGACAGTATACACCCCCAGAATACAAACAGCTATGAGGCTTGAAAGAGTGCTATCTACAGTGAAAGGGAAACTTTCCAAGCCATATTCCTGCCTGCTCTTATAAATTTAGCAACCACTCTAGCAAGCCAAGAAGACGAGAGCTGTCTAATCTTGCTCAGTCGAGCTGAGTTGTTCAATAAAGTTGGAGAGTCAGCGCAGACAGGCTACGCCAGGCCAAATTATTGACAGAAACATACTGTCCACCATGGCAACAAGCAGAAGTCAGCTGCAAAAATGTAAGCAAACAGCCCAGTCCTCCAGAAGCATCTGCCAGTGGACTTGAACAGCCAAACACAGGGCGACTGTTCGTGCCTCTCTCGGTTCAGCAGCTGCAGGCTCGGAGGGTCAGACTGAGACATGCAAGTCTCTAAAAAGCTTCAGGAGAAAAACTGTTTTCAAAACTGTCATCAGGATCCCACTTTGGATCCCCTGCCTTCTGCAGATCTGTGCTCCAGTGGAAATTAGGGAATTCCCACCCACTGCAGGGAGGGCTGCCCCCACACTGCATTTCAGAAGCTGTCTCAGGTTTTTCCAAACTCACCCAAAGGCAACTCATATTGCATAGACACGCTTGGTGCCATAAACTCTCACAACTCAAGAACAGCTTCATCACCAACATTGCTTAGATCATTTACAGGGAAGGTTTCCAGGAAGGCATCATGTGGTGAGAAGCAGGACTCAACACACACACACACACATACACACACACATACACACACACACACACACACACACATACACACACACACACACACACACACGTGCATTTGTTCCCAAACTCTTGACTGACTTCTCCCAGAGACCCAGAACACAAGTGCTCTTTTGCATTGGACTGGACAAAAAAGTTTCAGATGACTGGTCCCATGGAAAGGTAAAACCCTACCGCATCACCAACCAGGAACACTTCCTGTCTCCCTTACCAGATTAGCGGGTGAGGATCTCGTGGTACAAGTGCTCACCTCTTTGAAATGAACGTGGATTTTAAGCCATCCCCTGCAATTCCGTTTTAAAAGCATCACGCCTCTCTTCCCCCCAAGACACAGAAGACAGAGTGAAAGCGAACAGATGGATACTTACAACTCAGTCCCAGGCTCTGGCTAGCTACTTTCTGCAAACTTCTCTCTCTGCTGGGCTTTCTCTAGCAGTGCAGACCTGCTAGGAACATTCTCGGTGTCTCCCTGCCTCCCTGCACCCTGGCCCTCTCCCTCTCCCAGGCAGTGCTTGCTCCCATTAGAGGAATTAAAAGTGGTTGGAGCCATGCTAAATTTAACAAGCTCATTAGTATTCTTTCTGAGTGCTTCCGAGTGAACTCTCTCTATTCAGGCACTCTCTCCAGCAGAAGGGTCAGGCTGGCTAATCATTAAATCAAACTAATGTCACCCTATCACAATCAGCCCCAGAGAAGGAGGGTTTATTATTTCAGTTTATGCTAAATAAACGGTTTTACAAACGGTCCCCAAGCAAGGTCAACAGCAGCTTCAATTACAAGACAAACTTAACAAGAGTTGCAATAAACCAAGGACCCCGTATTGACTTAAGAACAGGCTCGACGCCACATATGGCCACTAGCGGGGTTGTACAGGAATGCATATTGGAAAATAAAGGAAGAGGGGGCGCTTCTTTCTTTGCCAGAATTTGCCACTGCACAGCGACTGTTCATTCACCTCTCTGCAACCAGCTAGCCGCTCAGCTCAATTCACTCCACACAAAGGCTGGAGCCCAGACCTCAATGGACCGAGTGAAACACGTTCAGAACTAGGCTCTCTATTGTGACTGAATTTCTTAACATCTTTTCAAAAAGCGGAGAATGCCTTGAGGCTAAAGGAAGAAACAGGCTAATGGTGAATTGGGAATTCAGAGCAAATTTCAGAGCCCTTTCCTCCTAGCTTTTGAGGTTGAAAGCAAGCTCTTTCCTTTCAAGTTTCAAAGTCCTTTTTCCTCCCGCAGTGTCACAGAAGGATTTGAAAAGAAGGTAATTGTGCTCGCAGTCTCCCTGATCAGAGCTTACGTCCTATTTCTGGTATTTCGGAATACTTCTTGCAATAATAGTGCATATAGCTCAATCCCTTAACCGGCCTGCACTCTGCAATTGCTCATTAAATGAACAATTGCGAGTATAAAATGCCTTTTATGTTCAAGGTCTGGATATAAGATAAGCATTCTAGGACTCTAAATTTGGTTTACTAAGGAAACTCTCCATCATTAAATTACAAAACTGAAGTCAGGATATCAGGCTTTCCCAGAAAAGTGGCACTCAAATTTCGGTGAGCCCAAAAGGCAGGGCGGTTGGGGGGAGGGGTGGAGGCCACAAAATGTTAAGGAGGGAAAAAAAAAGGAGTGGATATCAGACTTTGAACAAAATAGGATTCAAACAAGAAAATAATATTTCCGTGTTTAATAAGGTCTGAGTTTGTGAAACCTCAGCATTTCCAAACTGAATGATATCAATCATCAAGTCATCTACAAATAGATCAAAACACAGGTGTGTGAGCCTCAATCAGCACGCGGAGGGCTATTCCTGACCCCTCACTGGCAAACGTCAATCCCCTTTCTTAAGAAAATAAAGAATCTGTTTCTGCCACAAACCGCTTTATCATGTGTATCTTCTCACTTGCTCCTCACCAGAACCCGATGTTACAGCAGGACAAGGTATTAGGGCCAGTTTCCCGATCAAAACTATGCAACCATGTCCCTTATACATGATGTAAGAGAAATCCTAATCACGCCTTCGATAGGCCACAAAGTCCTGTTAACATGAGAAGAGGTCTGCTCTCAGGCAGGTTTGGCGAATGATACCTGTGGCTTGTGTGCAATCTCAGCCTCCACCCCCACGACCATCAATTAAAGGAAGGGAGGAGAGCAATTATATTTTGATGATCTGACATTTTCAAATCCTTGATGCTCTCCAAATAAGTTTCTGTCAACAAACCACCACTTCTGGAAAAAACCCAGAGGGCCCCAGGGACAAATCCACTGTGGGACATCCAACTTCAGGGTCTTAGTACCCTGAAGCATCTTATCCCCACAGGTATGAGGACAGGCTCATGCCTTACACAGGCTGTGTGTGCGTTCGCGCGCACACACACACACACTCACACACACACATACTGTCGCACGCTAAGGCTCGACCAATGGCATCTGTGTGTTACTGCAGGTTTTAGTGTGCTCCCACAAGCCTGGAGCCCCACCTTCTTCTCTTCTAAGCAAGAAACAGAACATCATTTTCTGCTTTTCCCCCAGGAAATTGCTTGGCTGTGTTTGGAAAGAGCATTATTTCATGTTTTCTTATTATGTATTGGTTGCATCTTGTCAGCTTTTATTTCTGTCGTTATTTACTTTCTGATGTTCTTTGAATAAAAAAAAAAACCAATAGAACCTAACTCCACGCCTCCTTGTTTCAGAATTTTCTCTAAGACTTTGCCCAAAGAGAGATCAGAAACGAAAGAGAAGAGGCTAAGTACCTTCACAAGGTTTGTAGAATTATGCCAAGAAAGGGGAGGGGGGATGGTTAGTGTCTGCAGTTTTCAGAAGCAGAATCTTGACCCTTTCCATCCTGACTGCAGGGATGCCTAAGCCAGAAGCTGCTCCCTGGAATCTTAGAGTCTGGCTGCCAAAGGGAGGAGAAAACAATGCCTTCTCTAAGAACATTTCCAATGCCCTTGGGGTCAGACATCGCCCTTGTGCGGCTACACATACATCTCCCATTGACAATGACTGATGACAGAGGGAGTGGCCCAGATGGATCGGGAGAGAGCTCTCTGCTTTGTCTACAACCTTTAAACTGACTGCAGGGCTTGCTACACGAGAGGGCAGCCGGAGGATTTGAAGCTTTGGAGAAATTCAAGTAGCAATCCTTTCTCAAAGATCATGGGCTCAAGAATTAACGGGTAGCTCTCTCTGCTTCCTTCCATCAACGAGGAGATCACCAGGGGAAAGCAAAGAAGTAGAAAACGCCCTCCATCCCAGCAGTAGGAGTACCACAATTTTTTTGTTAACATTTCTAGAGTTCTTTTTGCCAAAGAACAAAACATAGTCCAGACTGACCAGTATCCCACCAGCCCTTCACCAGAAACTATTTGCTCCCAAGAACAGGTTAGTACTAAACCCAAGGCAATTTCTGGCCTTACTCCCTACTACTCAGCTTACAGAGCTTCACACAGCTTTAAAGGGGGCTCCTGGGAGAGAAAGAGTGAAGAGTAAGACAAGAATTTAGATAAAGTGAAGGGCAAACCTGACACTGCTATGAATTCCTGGGAGCAGGGAGCTCCCAAGGCCTGGAGCAAGCAGCCTCTTGCCTTTTTAAATATAAGGGTTCCTGGTCATCTGGAAAATCAGGGGTCGATCACACAAGCTTCATGTCTGAGGCCTCACCAGGCAGCCATACAGGGTTTACATCCTCTTGCCTCGTCTCTCTCTGAACCCACACCAATCAGAGGTCCACACCCCTGCCCACCTTGGGAAGGATTCTTCTGGGTGTTATCACTGTGACTTGGGCCAGCACAAACCCAACCTTACTAACCAGCTTTCAAAGTTTTAGGCAAAGCAATAGCCAAGCCCCACCTGTTCCTGGGGAGAGGAAAAACAACAACAACAGCAAACAACAAAACAGGCCCCTGAGGGCCCCGGCAGGCCATCCTGTAAAACGGAGATCTTCCTAATTTTCCATGAGCTCAAGAAGACCTTTCCTAGCATTAAGAATTCTAAACTGTCATGAAGCTTCTTCTATTAGCCTGCTATTAGTTACTAGTCACTGCTTACACAGAGTGAGTTAATTAGTGACATCAAAGGCAGTACAATAAATTCTCAGGAGGGCCCCATTTTTTTCCTTCCACTTAACAGCGCATTTATGCCTATCTGCGAGTAACAGTCTCAGGAACATTTAGGTACTAGAGTTCTTTGAGAACTCGGTTTGAGTCTTTTAAAAGCAAAATCTCTCTTCCTTGCTTTCCACCTACAGCCTAAGCAGTTAACCACCCATAGTGACACCCACAGCCCACAATCATAAGAGACAGCGTAGAATGTCTGCTCACAAGGCTCAAGTGAGCTGACAGCTGCTGAGGCTGCATCCTCCAAGGGGACCAAGCCTACTGCCCTGGAGCTACCCTGCCCCCAGTCCTGCCATATTTGGGGGACCTTCGTTCCCCGACCAGGGATCAAACCCATGTCTCCTGCAGTGGATGCACAGAGTCCTATCCACTGGACTTCCAGGGAATTCTCGCTCTTCCTTTAAAGGCAAGCAGGGAAAGAAACTCTGTGGGTGACAGCGTCTGCTGGCCACACTGCTGAATGGTGGTTCCCAGGTTCTCACCCACCCAATCCCCTCCCTAACATCAGAGTTCCATTTCCCAAACTTTCCACCGTGTTTTAAATTTGGCAGAGTGAACACAAATGTAACTGGCTCATCTGGTGTGTTGATGTTGCCTGGTTTTGGTTTTTTAGAAAACTGGGTAATAAGAAAGCCTGAGCATATGGTGGTATTGTATTTTTAATAATATTTTAAAGACCATGCTTACTCTACAGCAGGAATCAGATCCCCCTGGAGAGGACACTTAAATATCAAGAGAATATCATGACTGTACAGAAAGGAGCTGGAGGCTCGGCCCCCACTGTGACCAGATTAGGGATGGCGCAAGGGTGCTCATTCACCTTTGCTGACTCGGCCTCTGGGCAAGGCTAGGTGTTGCCTGGATCAGATTCCTACCACAGAAGCTCCCTCTAGCCACTGCCCACTTTGACCTCAGCTAAGAAACTTGCATTTGAGAAACCCAAATGAAAATAGCACACTTTGACTCTTCACACTTTTAATAGAGCTAAATCTACTTCTAGTTACTTAGCCATGGAAGTCTGAAATTTTGGGAAACACTTTCCAGGAGTGTTTCAAAAACTATGAGTAAAAGCAGGAATGGTCACAAAACCTAATCTCCCCCAAAGTCCACGTTGATGGTCACAGACAAGACAGGAGGCTTTGGTACCCTGGTGCTCTTCCCTCCTCTGACCAACTGGACAGAGCAGACACCAGTCACCCAGCCTCTGCAGGAGACTGGGAACCAGGACACAGCCAGACCTTTCTTTTACCCTTTTTCTAAACTTTCCAGACACAGCGCCAGGGGAATGTATTTTTATACTCAAGAAGTCCTAGTAAAAGTGATTAAGGAAACAAATAAAACACCAAATTCATCTACTGTTCCAAAATACAAGTAAAAATGTTTTTTTGGTCTCATTCATCTGACCAATTCAAATTCATTAACCGCACTCCAGTGAAATACAGCTAACATCTGCTTACTATGAGATCAAGAGGGCTTCGCCTGTCTTGCTTTACTCGTCACTGTACCCTGATTAGACACTGTTGTTCTGCTCATTTGCCAGATGAGGAAACTACGGCAGAGATAAGGTGGGCTATTTACCCAGGACACACAGCTGCTGATGGGCAGAGCAGGCAGTCAGACTTTAAAGCTCCTACTTAAAGATCTGGCTCTTGGACTTCCTTACTCAGTGACAAGAAATATAAAATAAATTTGAATTGTGATCAATGCCCTAAAACTTTCCAGGTGGACTAGTGCTAAAGAACCCACCTGCCAAAGAAGGGGATGTAAGAGATACAGGTTGGATCCCTGGGTCGGGAAGATTCCCTGGAAGAGGGCATGGCAACCCAATCTAGCATTCTTGCCTGAAGAATACCATGGACAGTGGAGCCTGGTGAGCTACAGTCCGTGCGGTCGCAGAAGAGCTGGATATGACTGAAGCGACTTAGCAGCAGCAGAAGTGCCCTAAAGCATGTGTCTGGGACCTTCACAAGCACCAAACCCTGCCGCAGCATGAAAGCTGCCACAGACAAGACATAAACCAGTGGGCATGGCGGTGTCCCCATGCTTCATTTATAAACACAGAAATCTGAAGTTCACGTAATTTTCACATCATCTTTAAAAATGTAAAGAGCTATCCTTTGTTCATGAGCTGCACAAAAACAGGCAGGAGACTAGGTTTGGCTACACACTTCAGACTAGCTATTGCCCTAAAGGAACTTACCCACCTTTGCCAATAAATCTTGTACCCAAAACAATGAGGGATATTACAGTAAAACTGCAAAAGCAGTAATGCTGAGAGTTGGTAGGAGGCGGGCGGATATGGTGGGCAAGTCACTTTCTCACACTATTAAAATATTTCTATAATCCACTTCCAGGCTATATCTTAAGGGAGGAAAATAGAAAAGAAGATCATTTCTTTTCAAGGATAGCCATCACGGTGTTATTTATAATATGGAATACTAGGTAACAAAATTAAAGTCCATTATCTTAGGATGGAATATTGTTATTAAATACAGTGAATCAAGGATTTTAATGAACATAGGAAAGAATTTTACTGAGCGCTAAGTACTTTTCTAAGGTGTTACAAGCCAATCCTATGAGGTAAATACTTTTGTACTTCTCATTATACAGATACAAAAAGTGAGGTTTATTTATCCAAGAAAACACAGCTAGAAAGAGGCAGAGCCTGCAATGGAATTCAGAGTCCACTCACCCACCTGACTACTATGCTTTCAAGTTCTTTAGGAGTCAAGTTTTTGGAGGAGGGGAAGGTGGAAAACAAATGTATAATTATTTCTATACATTTTTTAAGTTTTAAAAAATGCACCAAGAGAGCATGAAATATTTCTATGCAATGTTTTTCCTTTATGGTTCTGTATTTCTCAAGAGTGCAGAAATAGCTGATTTCTTTTACTCTTGGTGTTAATTCTATCCTAAGTATGACCTTTACAATAATTCTCTAGAGAAGTCCAAATTAAGTATACATACATTGAAAATTTATCCCATGAGTTTCTCTCCTATAGTCTTATCTCCTGTAGTCCTGTAGTCTTATTTTAAACTATTTATCCCACCTCTTAAAGTTATAAGTGCTTGCTAGGCTATTTTTACACATATTAGTAACACCTTACAATGATATTGGGCTTTATGTAAATTCACTTACTTCAAGTTATAGGACTATTTTTAATTATTTTGTACTATACACAAGCACTTTCCAACAAGTACATGCCTAAGATGCCCTAATGTCCCTTCCTGCCAAACCAGCTTTCACCAGGTCATCCCCTGTACACATTAGAAAAAAATAAAATAATTTTAAAAAGAAAAGTGCATTAGAAATGATTGTTACCGCCACAGCTACTGCTCATACTCACTGAGCTCGTATTGAAAGCCAGGTCATATGCCAAGTGCAAAGGCATTAATCCCACTGGCTGCTCACAGTCTGCCAGGAGTGCAGTCCTGGCACCCCAGTTATTCAGGTAAATACCCTGAGGCTTAATAAGTCTAAACAACCCACTTCAAGCCATCCTTCAGGTAAGTGGCCAAGTCAGCAGGATTTTTTCATGTATCAGTATCATAAATGATGATTAACCCCTGCAAAGTGTCTACCACAAAGGCCCTGAAAGCTGAACACTGATTTGCGTGGCATTCCTTTAGAGGTACAGGTGAAGACGATCAGTGTTAAAATTATTCTACTTCTTCCTATAAAAGTTATCAGGAAAGGCTACTTTAGTCTGTAGTCAAATGACCCGTTATCCAGTGTCTCCAGATTTTGAAAAGTTATGTATGCAAAGGAATATTTACCACCATCTTTGGGGGGATTTTATTACAGACTTACATGCCAGAAGGCATCTGAGTCTTTGGTTTGTGTTCAAGTTAACAATAGCTCCAACAGTTTAAGCTCCATGCAGTTTATGGAAAGGGGCATATGTCCAATAGTTAAAGAAGCATATGGTTAATAGAGAAGAGAGGAAAACTTGCCTTTGGATGCAGCTTTGCTTGGGTTATTTACCAACAAATCAAAGTCCTTCATGCAGCCCCAGAGCATACTTCCCCTCCCACAGACTGGAAAGAATGCCCAATGAGTCAATAAAATCAGGGTCACAGTGAGCAAGAGACCTCCTCCCCAAGAAAGATGATAATCGAATTACAGCAAATTTCAGAAAGTCTTCTCTCTTTTCTTAATCAAGAACAAAACCAGACTCCTTCTTAAAATGCACTATAAGGAATTGTAACTGTTCCTAAAAGTGCCAGATAGATTTTCATCCATGCAATATTAAAACTAACAAGCGTCTTTTCAATTTCTTTTAATGATGAGGTATGCAATAAAATTGCAGCAGTGCTTCGTTTAGGCAAAGGAGCTGGAGCAAAAAGTACCAAAATAAATAAATAATAAACTTACATGGGCCACTTACCAAAAATAAAAGCATTTAATTCAACCTTTTACAGGAGGCACACGCAGCATTCTGAAAGCAAAAAAAATTCTCATAACGCAAACCTCTACTTAAAAATCACTGCCAGGGGCTGGAACCAGGGCAGGGTGTTATTTCTTTTTCAATTTATTTTTTAATGTTTGGATATTAATGACATCAACTGCCATATCGTATATATAATAAGGCAGCTTGGTATAATAAAAGGAGTTAGAAAACCTAAGGACCAGACTTGCCTCCAGTGCTTTATCGGTGTATGACCCTGAGTAACTTATAAAATATACCAGATTGTCAGTTGCCTCACTTAACAGGCAGACAATAAAACTTGCCCTGCTCACTTGCCAGTATTTCCTGAGGGTTAAACAAAATATGATAAGGATCTTTATAAATTATGGCATTTATGAATGCCAGGTACCGCACTAATTTCCTCATTATCTGTTTAATAATCGTGCAAAGCAGGATGGTGGGATGTAAGTGGGTTGGGAGGTAGTGGCTGAGTTTCCAAGGCTGATTCTATTGCTGCATCGGTTGAACTTCAGGCAAAGTCATAGAATTTCTCTGGGCTGCTGCTTCCCCTTATATAAAACAAACCATCACCGATCTACGCCACCTAACTTCTCACAGATTCCTAGGGGTAAAGATGGGATCATACAGAAAAAACTGTTAAGGGAACAAACCACTATGCACACTCACCAAGAACCAGGCTAGATGTCTTGGGAGCAAATAATTGCTGCTTCACAACCAGAAAGAGGATCCAAGTTAACAACCTATAACTTAACTGGCCATCTCTTTCACCTACTTTTTAAATGTATCTTGGATCAGGCCCATAAACAACAGTAAACAACAAAGTATGCCTACTTGAAATTTGCATAGAAAATATCAATCTCTTCTCTACTTGGTTTGCTACAATGACTTGAGATACTTGAATCTTCCCAAGAAATCCTTGTGCTGTAACAAACCGCTATGCACACTCACCAAGAACCAGGCTAGATGTCTTGGGAGCAAATAATTGCTGCTTCACAACCAGAAAGAGGATCCAAGTTAACAACCTATAACTTAACTGGCCATCTCTTTCACCTACTTTTTAAATGTATCTTGGATTAGGCCCATAAACAACAGTAAACAACAAAGTATGCCTACTTGAAATTTGCATAGAAAATATCAATCTCTTCTCTACTTGGTTTGCTACAATGACTTGAGATACTTGAATCTTCCCAAGAAATCCTTGTGCTGTTTCTCCATGAGCAGTGTTTATTAAAAATGCTCAGGCAAATTCTCCTAGGATGACTGTTGGCATCTTAAACCCACTTCCTGTTTTGTTTCTGTATGGCCAGTGTGCTAAGACTGGATTATACAGTTTTCAAAGGCTGAAAAAAAAATCAAAAGAAGAGGAATGTTTCATGACACATGAAAAGTATGTAAAGTTCAAACTTCTGTGTCCATGCATAAAGTCTGATGGGAACCCAGCCAGGGTTATTCATTTTCACATTGTCTATGACAGCTTTCTCCTTATAAGTGCAGAGTTGGGTATGACAGAGACCAAAGGGCCCTTGCAAATTCTAAAATATTTACTAGCTAGTCCTTTCCAGAAAAAGTGTGCCATCCCCTGATTCAGCCAGCTTGGGGACACCCATCAGTGAAATGATGAAACACACCTGAGAAATACATATCAACAATCAGGCAGTGCCATTCAAAACACTAGAAGTGAGTTTTCCGAACCTTAAGGTGGGTACTAATATCATCTTTCATTTACGGATGAAGGAAGCTTGCTTAGAAAAATGAAGTTCCCCAAAGTCACAAGCCAGGGAGCTGGCAATCGAATTAGTTCCCTATAATTCTAAACCTGACCATTTACCCAGTGAGGAAAGGTAGATTTTGTTCTTTCTCATAACCTTAAAGATAGAAAACATTTCCTGACTGTTTCCTCTCTCAGTGTTAAATAATGAATTTTAAATATACAATCTAAGATGTGTGTGATTAAAGATCAGTCTCCTTATCAGCTTGAGGTGTCTCTGCAGTTGTTTGAGTTCTGTTCTTTTCAAATCACAAAACATTTAAATAAGTACATATCGGTCCAACGTGTCACAGTCTCCCGGCAGCCGAAGGTGACAGAGGCCATTTCCCACATCAAGCTACTCAATGTGCCTTTTTTAAATACAAGAGAAGGTACCTTCTGCTGAACCAGATATAATCCACAATGATCTGTTTTGGAAGGCAGGACAACCCAGACTGGCATGTATCAATATTTTTGTTAATAAGGGTAGAGGAGAAACGTGCAAGCATTCAGTCTTGAGATTTCCTGTTCCCACCACATTAGGAATCTCCTGACCAAAAGGCAAAAGCGGGGACTTCTCTGGTGGCCCAGTGGCTAAGACAACATGCTTCCCCAGTGTAGAAGTCCAGGTTCGATCCCTGGTCAGGGAACTAGATCCCCTAACTAAGAGTTCACATACTAAAACTAAAGATCCCGCATGCTGCAACGAAGACCTGGCATAACCAAATAAATAAATAAAAATAAATAGCTTTTAAAAGGCAAAAGTAAGCTTAGTCAGGGTTCCGAGAGAGTGTTTCTGCAACCTGTGTGAAGAATTGCATCCAAGAGGTTTAGGGCTGACCAAGTCAACACAAAGAATGCAAACTGGTCAAGATCAGCCATTACCCACACTGGATGCATATGGATGTATCCACATCTGAGTGCCCATCCTTGACACAGGGTTGGTGAAGTGGACCAATGAACAGTTAAGTCAGTGTTGGGGGAGGCTACTGAACAGGAAAGGGGGTTTCTTTGGCTGTTGGATGTGGGTACGTACATCAGGTGGACGTTCTTGAAGGTTTGGACAAGATCCGGTTTAAGAAAGTTTTAGCTGAGTCTCCTCTGCGCTTCAAACTTTCAAAGATGCTGGTCAACCTCCCCCAACCCCTCAGGGATACATTCAACTCAACAGCACAGTATTCATCATGACTCTGAGACTCCAAAACCTTGCACCTTGGGTTTAAAGGCACCTGTGTGGTTTTTGTTTATTTCTTTTTGCACTTTTCTTTCTTTTTTAATTCACATCTTGCTGACATAAGTGGAAATTCCAATTTCTTGGCAGAAAAACCTGACATTTTCTGCCAAGTCATTCAGATAAAAATTCTTCCATCCTCCTTTCATGGCTGGGTCCAGCTCTACTAAAGCCCTCAAGAAGAGTTGGAGGAAACAGCAACCAAGACACATAATCCAGGCATTTTTATTGTGCTTGACAATTTTATTAATTCTATTGGGTCTCTTTAGTCTATTCTATCATTTGTAAGGAAAGGAGAAAAATTCTCATATGGTCCAGCTAGCAAATGTAACATCCCCTCCCTATAAAGTGAACGCATCTCACAGTTCATTCAACAGAATGTTAGCAACCACTGCAACTTCAGGCCAAGGGAAGCGGCCTCTCCTGGGCTCTCAAGCAGCCAGCCTCACAGAGCAAGGAAGGTCATTTTTATTTGTCTTCCTTCCTATGAATTATTGGCTCTGGACTTCTAGGGAGGCATGGCCCATAAAAGGAAGAAGGAAGCATTTTGTTTTATATTTTCAAACTAACCTTCAAAGCTTCACCACCAATCTATCCAATAACAGCAGTATTCACAAATTTCAGATCTGCCATCCAAACACTGATTCTATGCAATACTGACCTCTTTCTATAAGAGGTGGCCATAGTCTTCCTCGCCAAGGGCTTCATAAATTACTCTGAATAAAACCAAGACAGGTATGTGACTCTGTGCACTTGCCTGTCCTCTCATTCTGCTCCTTGTCTCCCCACACAAGAGTGCTCTACCAGCTCAGCCTTCACTGTCACGCCTCTCCCAATGCCAGCAAGGAATGCTCATCCTCATCACCAGCTCGCCTTTGCCACGTAACTGCCTCTTTCTGATTCAACTTTTCTCTATCAATATCTTTGTTGGACCCAACACCACCTCCATCTAATACACAATCTCTCTTCTGTATCTATCATACCACTGAGCAAATTCTAAACTCTCCTGACCCCAGTGTCTCTCTCTCTTTTTTTTTTTTGATGTAGACCTTTTTTAAAGTCTTTAATTTGTTACAATATTGCTTCTGTTGTGTGCCTGTTCTGGTTTTTTGGCCATAAGGCATGTGGGATCTTAGTTCCCAGACCAGGGATCGAACCCACACCCCCTGCACTGGAAAGCAAAGTCTTAACCACTGGACTTCCAGGGAAGTCTCCTTGGTATCTCTTTTTCTCAACCTTCTGTGGTTTGCACTTGACTCCTGAATTGTCTGTAAGGTTTCCAAGAACTGTCTTTTGGCCATTTTAATAGTTTCCTCTCTGCACTGATGGATGCTTCAACACTATCTTCCACTCACTCAAGCAAATTTTGTGTACCTATCTTTTTCTATGTGAACCAATTTACAAAACAGAAACAGATTCACAAACACAGAAAACAAGTTTATGGCTACCAAATGGGAAAGGAGAGGGAAAGGATACATTAGGAGCTTGGGATTAACAGATACATAGTACTATAAATAAAACAGATAAAAAAGAAGAACCAGTATGGAGCATAAGAAATTATATTCAATATCTTACAATAATCTATAATGGAAAAGAATCTGAAAAAATAATTAAAATTTATTAAACATAATAAGCTTATAAACTTAAATTAAAAATTAAAACTTATTGCAACATTTATATGTTATATATATATGCATATAACTGAATAACTTTGCTATATGCCTAAAACCAACACAATATTGTAAAATCAACTATACTTCAAATAAATAAATAAATTTGAATGACTCCAAAATGTGCATATTCCAGGACTTTGTAAATTCATTTAATGGGCTTACCTGGATGAACCTGAAATTCACTGTGAGGTGAAACATCAAAGTACATGTAAAAAGCTAAGTTCTAACTGAATAGCATGAACAGAAAATAATCACTAAAAGATCCTATATATACATTAACAATACAAAGTTTTGAAAAGTGGTGTTTTAATATGGTTATATACGTCTGTGTTACAATGCATTTAAGAAATCTAGAAAAGGTTTAGATTAAGCAACAAAACTCTACATTCTATGAGCAGTTTTATTAGTGCAAGAAAGCAATAATGAAATGATGAAGGAATTAAAACTGCAGTTCCTGAAAGATAGTAAGTCAGTAGAAAATCTTTGGTTTTAGCACAACCCTACTATAGAAACCACAGAAACCACCAAAAGTTTTCATAAAATACTTCATCCAAATTGAACTGTCTTGCTATGTGTTCTATTTGAAGGTTTTATAAGTTAAAATAACTTGCAAAAGCATCAAGGATTTCATGGGGGCTAGAAGGACTTTTATTTACTTTTAAAAATATCCCCTCAGAAATACATATTTCTGCTGCTGCTGCTGCTGCTAAGTTGCTTCAGTCGTGTCTGACTCTGTGCGACTCCATAGACGGCAGCCCACTAGGCTCTGCCGTCCCTGGGATTCTCCAGGCAAGAACACTGGAGTGGGTTGCCATTTCCTTCTCCAGTGCATGAAAGAGAAAAGTGAAAGTGAGGTCACCCAGTCATATCCAACTCTTAACGACCCCATGGACTGCAGCCTACCAGGCTCCTCTGTCCATGGGATTTTCCAGGCAAGAGCACTGGAGTGCGGTGCCACTGTGTTGTCCCTAAAACCTAAATACGGAATTATTTTCCCACATAAACCCTGGAAAATGAGAATGCAGAGGTTATGAAGTAGCTTAATTTCAATGACCAGGTCATGAAGATATAAAATGTATCTTATATGATGCTATACAATGCTAATAAAATGCTATACAATGTATCCTGTCATTAAATCAAAACACACTGCTAGTATATGATGGGGGTGGGGTGGAGTGGAGAGCTGGGCAGGAGGCAGAGGGGATGGTCTTCTTAATTACTTATGCCAGGCTAGGCTTAGGCTCACTGAAATGTAGTTACTGGTCATACCAAGTTTTTAACTTCTTTTGCGTTCTGCCCAGCTGTGCAGAAAAAAACACCTAAAAGGCTACTTGAAAAGAGAACAAGTAGATTCCCTAAAATTACTTACTGAGTAGCCTAACATTCTGAAAAACTCAATCAAAAAAAGAAAACCCAGTCTTACAAAGAAACTTCAAATCATAGAAGAAAATACAAAGAACTAGGAAATAAACTTTGTGAATCCTAAAATTGCATGTGAAAAGAAAGTGAAGTCGCTCAGTCTTGCCTGACTCTTTGCAACCCCATGGACTGTAGTCTACCAGGCTCCTCTGTCCATGGGATTTTCCAGGCAAGAGTACTGGAATGGTTGCTATTTCCTTCTCCAGAGGATCTTCCTGATCCAGGGATCGAACCCGGATCTCCCACATTGTAGGCAGATGCTTTACCATCTGAGCCACCAGGGAAGTCACCATATTCAATTTTAATTTCAAAAGTGCAAAAGCAAACTTTTCAGGGATTTCTGAAACTGAAGCAATGTTAAAAGTCGTGGTAATCCTCACTCCAATCCTTAAAAATCTTCTAGAAACATCTATCGCTTTTCTGCTCACAAACCTTGCAGGAAATTCAAGTTTCTACACAACCAACCCGAAACTTCCTGGGCTCCGAATGAGAGAAACCACCTTCAGGCCTCTCCTTGCCCATCCTCTGAGGCTGTTCCACTCTCCACCCAATGTCTATAGGGCATTTCTCACACTTTTCTATGATAAGCTTGTACATCTCTAGCACTAGAAGATAGAGAGCAGCAGCTCAATCTTGTTAAATGTGGTATCTCTTCTGCCTAGCACACTGCAGGCACTAGAGCATCATTCTAGGGAGGAATAAATAATTGAGTAAATGAGGTGGGACTTACAGGTAGGTCTTATCAAGTTCAAGTTCAGTCACTCAGTCATGTCCGACTCTTTGTGACCCAATGAATCACAGCAAGCCAGGCCTCCCTGTTCATTACCATCTCTCGGAATTCACTCAGACTTATGTCCATAGAGTCTGTGATGCCATTCAGCGATCTCATCCTCTGTCATCCCCTTCTCCTCCTGCCCCCAATCCCTCCCAGCATCAGAGTCTTTTCCAATGAGGCAACTCTTCGCATGAGGTGACCAAAGTACTGGAGTTTCAGCTTTAGCATCATTCCTTCCAAAGAAATCCCAGGGTTGATCTCCTTCAGAATGGACTGGTTGGATCTCCTTGCAGTCCAAGGGACTCACAAGAGTCTTCTCCAACACCACAGTTCAAAAGCATCAATTCTTCAACGTTCAGCCTTCTTCACAATCCAACTCTCACATCCATACATGACCACAGGAAAAACCATAGCCTTGACTAGACGGACCTTAGTCGGCAAAGTAATGTCTCTGCTTCTGAATATGCTATCTAGGTTGGTCATAACTTTTCTTC